>JAUZTB010000073.1:20233141-20248418 GCA_034780895.1 Rhynchobatus australiae
AAAAAAATTGGGTGATTTACTGTGGTTGCATCCAGCAATAAAAACTACTGGGTCTTGTTTTAACGGTGTTTTTGTGTGTGTGTGTATGTTTGTTTGTTTATGTAAGCATGTATAATTTAGATATAAACTTTTATTTTGCAGCCATTTTGTATGAAATGTTATATCAGAATGTACTTAAAGTTGATGTTGAAGCAGTAGTATCAGCACTGGATGCAAACAGCAAAGTAAATGAGGATCATTTCAATTCCAGCGAAGGTTCAGATTCTGGCACAGAAATGGAAATGTCTAGGTAAGTAGTCAAATTAAAGTACTGATTGATTACTCGAGTTATAAATAAGGAGATTCAAATGGGGAAGTAGAGATGTGCAATTCCTGAAGACTGCATTAAACTTGTGTCACTTAGAAATATAATTGATGCAATGGCCTATACCAGACACTACTTTTTCCAAGGGACAGCTAATTTTAATTTTCCTTGAGGCATTCAGTTGTCTCCAGTGAAAGTGTCAAACCCAGATAATAGAAAATTCTCACTCTCTCGCTCTGATCTAATATACCCATGTAAACACACTGTAGTTCCTTGGGCTATCAAATGACCTTTTCTGTCGTTTTTCAAAGTGGTAAATGTGTGAAATGGGTTTCCCATGGTGTCAGTGGAAGCAGATGATTTTGATCCATTTATTTGCATAAATAACTTTCAGGGATAACGATAGAAAGTATAGTATGCTTAGGAAGAACAGGCAACCTCAAACAGACTACAAACCTCTCTCTTCTACTGAGGTCTTCCTCAGGTTATCTCTGATTTTTATCATAGAGATTTCATTTTTTTTTGTCACTAGCTCTATTTATTGATCACATGGATTCCAGGATAGCAAAAAGGGCACTGGTTGAACCTTAGCTTTTTTCCCCCATTTAGCAATTTCTGTGCTTAAATCCATTACTATAGCTTCTACCCTGCTGGAATAAGACCAGTTCTCAATGTATCACAGCAGTTTAGATTTATTCCGTACTGTTCTGTTGTGTTGAGAAGTTTGTGAAATGTTTCATTTGAATGCTTTTGGAAGATCCAGGTTGTCACTGGTTACAGTTGTCCCTGGATCTACCTTTGCAGAAAATTAAATCATTTGACTTGTATATGCCAATGTAACTTGGACATATTCAGGGTTTTTTTAAAGAGAAAGCAGGAGGAATCTTTATTCTGTTAGTCTGGTCAGTATTGAAAATTGGACCATTTGAAGTTTAGGAGAATATTAATTCCTTGCTGTTCCTCCTGGTTTAGGCTGTTTTTTGGCCTAGTTTATTTCGTAGTACAGTAAAACCCTGTAGTAACCCTCAAGGCTTTTGTTGTGCCAAAATGGTAAATTTTCAGGATCATTGGATGTTATTCCTATTAATATAGAAACACACTTTTAATTTCTAGATTATCAGTTTTACTGTATATTGCTTTCTTTCCTTTTACTATTGTATATCATTGTTTTTCCTGAAATCATTCGATGTTACCCTTGCCCTTAAGCTCTAACTGGTGCTTGCTCTATATCTGTGGCATTTCAATAGTTCAGCTGAAAATGCAACACAGAAAACAATCAAAGGGTACAAGTGGTTAGAAATAGACTGGTTGCACAGGTTTATGAAATTGGGATCAAAGGTACCAGAAATAAAATTCGCCTTAATCAATAACACAACACCCATGCCATCATACTAAATGGATTACCTTTAGGAGTAGAGGAAGAATTTTTCAAAGCTAATTTTTAAAAAAACTCACCGCACTAACTTTATTCTGATTATATTTAATGCAAAAATAAAGAATAATAAACCCAACCTTACACCATGGTACTGACAGTGCTGAATCCATTAATGAGAACTATTACCATACACCCAGGTGAGAGGCAAGGTGCCTCTGAGAGGAGGAGTGACAAGAGACTGCACATGCTGGAATCTGGAGCAACAAACAATCTGCAGCATCTTGGGGGGGGGAGGTGGGTGTGGAGGGGTGGGAATAGAATGTTCTACTGCAGGGTTTCGACCCAAAATATCATCTCCTTCCTCGCCATCCCCCCTCCCCCCCACACACACAAATGGTGCTTGACGCACTGAGTTCCTCCAGCAGCCTGTTGCCCTCTTTGAGAAAAAACTCGTATTTCTGTGTTTTATTGCGCATACTATTTTAACTTGCTGTTCCATTTACTCAGTGGGTAGTGTTACCATTACACCCACTGCAACATCCAGGCTGACTCATAATTTGCATAAATGACCTTGCCAACTGCACCTGATGCTGTGGTCACCTGTCCTGGGATCTTCAAAGATGAGTATGTGCATCTATCCACCTGACCTTAATTCTGCACATGGCATCATTTTAATTGACATTGTCTCTCTGTTCTTCTTTCCAAAATGCATAACTTAACATCTTTGTTAATTCAACTCATGTCTGAGATGTTACCAATCAGGATTCTGAGTTGACTGATGAAGCCAATGGGGGAACTGTAGGCTCTCCTACAGATGGGGCAGGTTGCTTGATATCAGATGGATATTTGTGAGGTGGCATAGTCCCTCCACCATTTACGCAGGGTTTTTGTAAGCTTCTAAAGGGTTTGCAGGTTTTTTTTAAGTGAACTTGAGATTCTCAATGTTATCCTGAAAACTTTTTGAGCAATCAGGAGCCAAAGATTTCCACAAGTCAACGGTGAGATTGCAGTCCTTTGCAGAGCATAACCTTGAACTTTCTCGAACTTCCTGGTAATTTTTTTCCCATGTTGGAACTCAACCTGGTGCATGCAAACAAATTGACCTGCCTAATGGAGCCAACTGGGTAATTAGAACTTCAATTCTGGGGATGTTGGCCTGGGAGAGAACACCAATGTTGCTTCACTCACCCAGTGGGTGTGGAAGATATGGAGCAGAGACAGCATTGGTAGTATCTTTCCAATGTCTTGCTTCCCACAGCCATATAGGAGGATGGGGATCACTGCTGCCTAAATTTGTGTTAAGTGTGAGGTCTTGATACACAATTTCTCAGGGCCAAAGGAACAGAGCCCTCAAGACAGAGGTCTAACAGAGAACTGTGGCTGAATAAACAGATGGTGGGTAGAAAGAGTGCAGGAGTCCCAGCAACTTGCTGATGACTGTGACGTGCATGGATTCTTTGGCACTGTCAGGGTGATCTATACTTTAAACTCTCAAGGCCCCAACCCATTAAGAGCCAAGGATAGGGATGGCGTTAACAAGCAGAAAGGGAGTGAATGCCTGCTGTAAGGAACACTTCCAAGACCTTGTCAACTCTGATTCTGTCCTTGTCGTGGACATCCTTGACTCAACATCAACCTATTCAGTTCAGCCTTACTGCCACCCCCGCTCAACAAGAAGCTAAAGTGGCCACGTGCCTACTAAAAACAACAAAGCCTTTGGATTGGACTGTGACTTTGCAGGAGTTCTAAAGCTCAGCAGTGATGAGTTTTAGTCACAATGTTAATATCCTTGCCTGGAAAAAGGAAGATGTATTTGTAACCATCTTCAAGAAGAGGCAGTTAGATTAACAGCAGGGACTTTATAATTAGCTGGAATCTTGCTGGGTAACTGTAGTAAATGCAGATAAGGTTTCACCCTTAAATCTTGTGAACAGTATGAAGGTTTTTTTTTGCCTGTAAAATCAAAACCTTCAGATGTCTGGTAGTGTTTTGATATGTATTATCCTAGATCAGAAATGAAGAATGGTAGTGAGCGAGGTGCTCCTGGTCTGCTGAGGACTGCGATCCCAACAGTTTTACACTTTTAGGAGAGGATCAGAACAATTGGAAATCTTTATCAGACTGAATGCAATAATCTACAAACAAGAAAATTCAATCATAATCAAAATTCAAATTGTGGCAAATTTGTATTTAACACAACCCTACACTACAATCAGAAGGGAGGGTGTTGCTATGGAGGATAATGATTTAATAAGCACTCAGATTCTTTATAATTCACATTCACCCTGAATTGTCTAGAAAATGTAATTCCTTAAAAACAGTAAAAGCAGCCCTGGCTACTCACTCACACAAAAAATCTGAAATCTTATTTTGTCTGTAAATACGGGCCTGCTTGATGGAAAGCTCTCTACCTGAGACATGGCCCACGATCTCAATTGCAGATCCATATTTTCTTCGTGCATTGTTTTTTCTGACATGGCTTTGTATGGCTCCATTGGTGTTACTGTGATTTATTCACTATTGCTCTGAATTTTCTAGAAAATGGTTGAAAGTTGATTGCACATCTCTTGGTCTGAAATTTGATAGCAAATGGTATATGTGGGGAAAAAAACCTTAATTAATTACTGGTCCAATTCCTTTTGACCTTTATACCTTGATTCCACGCAAGAAGCTTGACAAAATCAGGACAAAGCAATCCATCGACTAGCTGAAATGTTCATTCACACAGTGGCTATGGTGCATATCATTCACAAAATGCTCTCCGGTTACTTGCCTAGGCTAATGTCCCAAATCAACAGCCTCTACAGCAAGGACAAGAGCAGCAGTTACATGGAATGCCATCACTTGGAGGTTCCTCTCCAAGTTGTATACCATCTTCATTGAAAAATAAATAATGATAGAAAATAAATCATTTCACAGCAGTTAGCTGCGTGTGTCCCACAAATTTTTGCTGTGCATCTGATTTAGATGTAGTTCTAAGTACAATGATTAGTATTCCACATTACCTTCCCTCTCTTGGGAATGAATAGGACATTCTGTCTGACTCAAACTGCTGTTCAGTATCTGCATGTGGTTTTCATAAGACTTTCAAACTAAAGCCAGTTCTTAGAATAGGCAAAATGTACTTGCACACATTTGTTTAACCAACACCAGATCCACATAGACCACAGTAAACACTATCGGAAGTAAAAACTAAACTGCTGGAAGAACTCAACATCTGTGGAGGCAAAACGATGGTTGACATTATGGGTAGTGATCCTGAATCAGGACTGAGAGTGTAGGGGGGAGATAGCTAGTATAAAGAGGTGAGAAGACAGGGGCTGCTAAGTGAAAGGTAGAACCAGGTGAGGGGGGGGGGGTGGTGAATGGTAGAGACAGAGACTGGAAGTTGATATGCAACCAGATAAGGGAGAGGGGATACAAACCATCCAAACCATATCCCCTAGTACCACGGCTAAATCTCACTATGGCTTGTACCACATACTGCTCACTCTTGACTCTTTGCAGAGCTACATTAGTTAGTATTCAAATTGAAATCCAATTTGAAATTCTAATCCTCCTGCTTAAATCCATGAACTTTCTCTTTAGCTGCTATCATTTCTATTCCTTGGTGGCCATAACAATGAAAGTTCTGTCAAGCAGACAGCACAGCAATGAATATTTGGCAGAACAACCTAGCATCCACAGCATTAGTATCAACAAAGTCCTAATTAACCAGAAGGAAAAGAAAAATCTCATGGGGGTGGGAGAGACTGAGAAAAAAGAGAATCTTATAGGATTTAAGATTGGCTTTCTGGTGGGGCCAAAATGGTTTGGGATGCCAGTTTTTAATCTTACAGGAACAAGTGACCATTAAACCCAAAGAAAACAAAAGGCATGTGTGATGTTCTTTTAAAATCTGGGCATCCCAGAGTTTTTTTTAACCACTGGGAACTGTAATGAAGAAGTTAGTTAATTCTGATCTGCATCTCAATTTGTTTGATTTGGTTCTGTCATCCTCATTAAACCATCCTAACAAAAAAACTATTAATCTCAGTTTTAGTGAATTTTTTTTGTTGAATTTCATGGTCACTTGCATTCCAAATTGATATTTCTCCATTTTAGAAACAGAATTCAAATTGTCTCAGGGGAAATGAATTAGGACTGCTTAATGAGATGGAGAAACTTGGGAGAAGAGAACAGCAGAAACTGTAAATAGGCATTGATGTCAACAAGTTAGCTAACATTTGTAGAAAACATGAACAGATGAGGTTTCAGGGATAAAAATCTGTCTTTAATTACAGTTCAGACCTTTTTGGCTTTTGAGGCCAAAAAAATATTAACCAACCCAAGAAAGAAAAATCACTGGTCCAAATGTTTTTTTTTCACTGGTGTTGCCAAATTTAAATTTCAATTATCTTTTTGATTTTCAGGATCTACAGTATTTTATCTCTGCTGAGTTAGGTTAGGCAAAGTGCAACTAAAAGAGAAGTATTATGGTTAAGAAATGCCAAAATATGAATTTAAAATCATCAATATGATGTGAAAGTTGATTTAAATGCTGCTTTAAAATCATCAATATGACTTAATATCAAGTTATATGAGAGTAACAATTTCACTGAAGGACAATTATTTGCAGGTCAATCAGAATGCTCATACTAAATTGGAAATTAGATCGTAAAGCCCCTGTAGTTTAATCAATGCAACAGAGGCCAATGACACTGAGTGCTGTTCTCCACGATGGTCACCTTCACCTGAAGGTGAAATGGTCCAGGAGAAGAGAGTCACCTTCTCAGTTGACTGTGCGCCCAATGGCTAGATCACAGGCAGTACGCATGCGTGGTCCCGTCCGGCGCCCCTGGTGGGAAGAAGTTCGACGGAGATTGGGTCGGCGGAATGAAGCGCTGCGCATGCGCGCTCGCCGCTCTGCCGCGCGCGGTGGCGGTTGGATTCAAATCCGCGCACGAGGCGCCTGCGCGGTCCCGCCGGGCGGAGTGGCGGGAAAGGGTCTGTTACCGAGGGGGATAAGTTAAAGAAAGCCAGAGAGTGGAACTTTGCAGTGAGCTGATGGTGGGTATGAAGATCAGAACCGCTTTGTCTCCTCCAGAACGGGACTAGAGGCACTATGGCCATGGGGTTCCCTTAACACATGATGGCTTCTTGGTCTTCAGTTTCTCAAGGAGCTTCTCTACCATTTTATCTCACATTCACTTTCTATTTCTTTGTTATTTTCCAATCCCTATAACAGCACTTCTGGGAAAGCTGCTCTGAGGCTGGTGCGTACATCTTCTGCCTTGTTTGGTGGCCCAGCTTCCAGCTGGCTCAACCTTATGTTCCTTTCCATTTTATCTCTGGTCCTCCAGAGTTTCTCCAGGAGCCTGTCTCTTTGAGCTTTTGTGTACAACCCCCACCCTCCCACATATGCTGGGCTGAAAGATATTAACCGGCCCAAGAGGAATTAACTGGCCCAAATGGTTTGTTCCTCCACAGGTATTGCCAAACCTGGGTGCTGATTTCAAAGGACCAAGTGCACTAGAGAGTGTCGAATGCTCACAGGTACATAACCTCCCCATACTTTAAGGAAGATCTCCACTGGGGTTGTGTGCAGCTGTGCTAGGAACCTGGTGTGAAGCCCGGCCCTCTTAGAATAAGATGACGTTCTTGTTGCTGCATGGTTTATTGTGGAGTGAGTGATGAAGGCAACGTGCAGAGGCTGCCTGTGAGGGCTGGTGTTAGTAGGGCTAAGGTGTGGGACCAGGATGCACGCTGGCTGGCAGAATGAGTGCGGGCCATTACTGAGAACCAGCAATGGCTACTCTATATGTAACTCCACCCACCTGGGTCATTCGCTCTTCTCTCTTCTTCCATAGGGTAGAAGATACAGGAGCCTGAAGGCATGTACCACCAGACTTAAGGACAGCTTCTACCCCACTGTGATAAGACTATTGAATGGTTCCCTTATAGAATGAGATGGACTATAACCTCATGATCTACCCTGTTATGACCTTGCACCTTATTGCACTGCACTTTCTCTGTAGCTGTGACACTTTATTCTGTACTGTCATTGTTTTTACCTGTACTACCTCAATGCACTCGTACTAACCCAATGTAACTGCACTGTGCAATGAATTGACCTGTACAATCGGTATGGAAGTTTTTCATTGTGCCTTGGTATAAGTGACAATGATAAACCAATACTAATACAGACTGGCCAGATCCTATGGTCTTCCTCATCACCTGTTATTGGATGTGATTTTAACTGCTGCCTCCCCTTTTATTGCTCTCTCCAGCTGGGAGATTTCTCTATGCTAATGAGCTCAACAGTTGTCACTGGCCATTGACCTTGCTCCAATCCTAACGGTTTTTGGTGCAGTAACAAGGAGGCAGGAGTTCCTGGCACAATGTACAGTTGATAAATATAAACATCATAATGATCCCTTTTAGTGCTGATTTCATGAGCAATCCCATTACTGGGAATACATCTTGAGTGCTAAGTGATGTACTTCCCTCCATCTATAATCCATTCTCCTTGCACCTTTGTGCACTACATCTAAATAGATTCTTCCTCTTAAAGATACTGAAGAATGTTTTTTTTGTTTCACCATCACTTGCATGTCAGATTTGGATTTCTACATTATCGAAAACTGAATTTCCATTCTGTCATGGTGGACCAGAATTATAACATGAGACCGAAACTTGAAACTTTGCAGGCTAAGCTTTGTTCTCAGTTATAATTACAGTAGTTCCTTGAACAAAATGGTTTATTTTAAATGGTATAATATTTAATAGTTTTGGTATATTATCATTTGACAAAGAGTCTTACAAAGTAATACAGAAAATCTGTGTGTGTAAAGTTGTGTGAGCAAGCCTCTTGGTCACTAATTTTGCACACAATATAATACTTAATGGCAGATTCAAGGAACAACATGTTTGTCTATTGCAAACTCTGCATCTGCATATTTGCAACGTATGATGAAAAAGGTAAAGTTAGAAGTGGTTAAACATGGAAGTATTAAATATTATTTGCACTACTGAAATAATAATTAATAACAGGAAAATGTTTCAACTCATTTAGAGTCAGATGTCAGCTGTTCCAATCAAAATTTCTGAGTCTAAAGGGGCAAAACGTAAAAAAGAAATGGAGGTATGTAAGTCACACTATCATATAATTTTTTCCTAAGATTTTGGCTCACAAAACCTTGGTATAATATTGGATGGGTGGGGGGAGGGAATTTTCATAGAACCATAGACAATTTATTGTATTTAAATCACATCTTAACAACAAAGAATGTGATCAAATCATTCAATTTATTGGTATATACAATGCCTCCATGTCTCTATCATTTGGTCCTTGTGCTCAGCCTAATCCTACTTTCTAGCACTTGACTCATAGCCATGCAAATTATTCCTCTGTAAGTATACATCCAAGTACTGTTCCTATGTGGTAGGAGTTTCTGCCTCTACCACCACTGAGGCACTGAATTCCAGACACCCTCTGGATGAAAACATTTTACCTTGTCTACCAATTTCTTTAAACCAATGAACTGTGTTTTTTGGACTCATTTGATGCTGATGCATGTGATTCTTCCAGCATGTGCTTTTTTATGATCTCCTGCATAAGTACTTCACCTAGGTATTGCAGACAAAAATCCACCCGAACAATTTTAGGAATAAATGAAATTATATAATGTATTTGTGTAGAATATCAAGCTCAGAAGCAGAACAGTTGGCCATCACTTATTGGTACTGACAATTAATGAGGTAAATCTTCCTAAATGCTATAAATGTATACCATTTCAGTTTTCTCCCTTCTCCATTATTGTGTGATCAATTCTGGGCTCCTGTCTTTGATGTTATCATGGATCAGGCTTCGAGGAAAAAATACTATTCCCCAAGCATCCTAATGAAAGAATTTAATATTTTTTCCCAGAAGCAAGTTTCCAAGTTAACATTTTTTTCCATAAATGCCAATGATACCTTTTAGTTTTTCTTTGTATTAGCTTGAACATAAAAGCAGTGAATACCTAATTAGGCTGGTATTTCATGTTGTGAAGTAGGTCTACTGCTTCTAATTTTTTTTACCCCCAGAAGCAGACCAAACAAATCTGAAACATTAATTTTGGTTCTATTTTGTGCATGACTAGCTGAATTTTTACAACATTAATTTATGTTTGGTATTGCTTATTCAGTTTCAGCACGGGATTGAGAATGTAAGCATTCAAATTGTTTTTCATGCAAAACTCTTGTGGAATTTGAACATTTATTGCTTTCGGTTAGGTAGAAAATTAAAAGCCATGTTTGGTTGTCTGCAAAATGAATAAATTATATGATCATGTGTTTCTGGCTTGTAAGGTGTGATTTGAAATAGATAGCTCTTTCACATGTAAGCTCCAGTGGCACACTTGAAGTCGTGTTTTGATTGGTAGAAAGCTAAACTTTTCCTAGAACACAAGTAATGAATGTTGAGAAGTAGTCTGTCCCGAAACACTAATGTACATGTAATACAATGTACCTTGGTGATTGAAATTTTGTAGATATACTCTTCTGTTGTTCTTGTAATTCTGAACATAAAAATAAATGATGGTGTATATTTAGAACCTTGTACTAATGCATCAACATATACAAAGCAAAATATATAGCTTGAATATTGAATTCTCCCACTTTAAGTAATCCCCACACCCCTTCACCCCACCATGCCTCTTCTTTTCTTCCCTTTCCTAGCCTATCTCTCTGTTTTCTACTCCCTTTTTTTCCTCTCTCCTTACCTTTGACCCATCCCCTGGTGGATCTGCTCTTCCCTCCTCCCCTGCACCTGCCTATCACCATCTTTTACCTGCATCTACCTATCACCACCTTGTGCCAATCCCTCCTCCCCTCTTTTTTTCCACCTATAATTGCTCTGCTTTTCCCTCCTATGTATTGGGCTTCCCCTTTTCCCATCTCCAGTCCTGAAGAAGGGTCCTGACCTGAAACATTGACCTCCTGCTTTTCTCCATGGATGCTGCCTGGCCTGCTGAGTTCTTCCCGCACCATAGTGTTTTTCATCCAGATTCCAAAATCTGCAGTCCTTTGTTTCTCAAGCAAAATAATTATGCCTCTCTTGGAGAAAGTTGTTCAGGTATTTAAATGCAGATGATTCTTTTTGTGAATTACCCAGTTACGCAATCTTTCTTTGATCATGATGAGCGTACTGGGAAAATCCAAAGAATATTTTAATTAGACTGGAACTTGCAATGGGTGATTGGGACAGGCTGTTAGGTGAAGCAACATCTTGCAAGTGGGAGGCTTTTACAGTTGAGATATGGAGAGTTCAGGGCCAATGTTTCTGTGAGAGTGAAGGGCAAGACCTGCAGGATTAAGGAACCTTGGCTGACAAGGGATATTGAGGCTCTGCTCAGGAAAAAGGGGAAGGCATATGTCAAGTATAGGCAGCTGTGATCAAGCGAAACCCTTGAGGCTAGGGCTTATAGAAGTACACTTAAGAAGGAAATCAGAAGGGCAAAAAGAAGTGAGATATTCATGGTAGCTATGGTAAAGGAGAATCCTAAATGATTCTTTAAGTATATTAAAAGCAAAAGGGCACGTAGGGAGAGAATGTCCCCTTAAGGATCTGTGAGGTTGTCTGTGTGTGAAGCCAAGGGAGGTGGGTGAGGTCGTAGATGAATACTTCTCATCTGTATTTTCTGGTCATGGAAGCAAGGGAAATCAGGGAAGATAATAGTAATGTCCTGAAACAAAAGAGATGTTGGCAGTCTTAAACCATATAACGGTGGATATATCCCTGGGCCCTAACCAAATGTATCCTGTAACAATGTGGGAAGCAAAGAAAGAAGTTGCTGGGGCCCCGGCCAAGATTTTTGTATCTTAAGGGCTTGAGTTATAAGGAGAGATTGGATAGGCTGGGACTATTTTCCCTGGAGTGAAGGAGGCTGAGGGGTGACCTTTAAAATCATCAGGGACATGGATAAGGTGGATGGTCACAGACTTTTTACCAGTGTTTGGGACTTTAAAACTGAAGGGCATGGGTTTAAGGTAAGAAGGGAAAGATTTAAAGGGGACCTGAGGGGCAAGTTTTTCACATAGAGGGTTATGGGTACATGGAATGAGCTGCCAGAGGAAGTGGTAGAGGTCCGTACAATTATGTTTAAAAGGCAGTTGGACAGGTACATGGATAAGAAATAGTTGAAGACATATGGGCCAAATGAAGCCAAATGGGATTGCTCAGGTAGTCACCTTGGTCTGCATGGACGAGTTGGGTCAAAGGCTCTGTTTCCATGCTGTATAACTCTGAAAGCGAGGCATTCATAGACAGATCAAATGTAAATTATCAGTGAGTTGTAATCCATGAAGGTGGTTCCCAAACTCCTCTATTGCATTCCCTCTTCCAGATTTATTCATTGCATAAGTATCCCAGAAGCATATTTTATATCTTAATTTCTTAAATGCCAATTATTTTCATCTGCCCAAAGGCCTCCACAACTGTCTATCCTGCCAGCTATCTGCTTGTCTTGATCGTCTCTTCCAATCCTCCTTCCTATCCCCAACCATTGTAAGTACCCAGGTCTAAATATCTCACAATCTCTGCTTTAGAAGTTAGCAGCATGTCATTTAATATGTAGGAAGATGTTCGGATCAAAGATTGAAACAGATTAACTGGGAAACCCACTTGGCTGCTCATTCCCTCAGTAATTGGAGACCGTAGACAGAATGCTATATTATTGATCCAAAGAGCTCGAACTGTAGCTGTTATTCCTTTGGCTTTTAAATTTGGCCTTGCTGAGATGTAATCAAGCTATTTTTGCTTCTTTCATTACTTATCCTGAGTAAACACAAAGGTTTTTAAAAATATAGAAATAACAAAACTATTTGAGTATGATTTCAATCTATGAAACCTGTTGCCAGGAATACAGTCTTAATTACTGACATTTATTGACTTATGATCTCTGCCCATCCAGAAATATATACCCAAATGTTAAATGTTTGCAAACCAATATTGCAGTGTTATTACTAATTTTTCTCTGCCAATCAAAATGCAAGTTCTGTTGACATTCTCACACTTGTTCATACTGGTGAAATTCCATGTCAAGCTGTGCAGCCTCATTGGCTGTTAAAAGAAAAAAAGTGAAATTACATAGTTAATTAAAACCTTTTACTACTGTCTTTGAATTGTCCCAAAGTGACTTTAAAATATGGATCACTATGATGCAGAATTTGAAGTTTTGGCGCAATCCTATGCCTATGTCTCTTGTATATCACAGAATGAATACACTGAAACAACTGTTCAGATCAAACGGCATGTAGCCTTGGCTTCTGTTTCAGATGGAGGAGGTTTCTCTTCTAATTCAGGATCAGTGGAAAAACTCATGCATGGTAATAATGTACAAATAAGCATTTAATTTTAAATGTCAAATGTATCCTACTGCTTTTGGAAGGTTTCTTAAAATACATTGTTACAACTTCATGTTGGGACAGTTTTTTTGGCAAAAATTCAAAGCTCTTGGATGCAGCAACAATTTATTCATTTAGTTCTCTTTAATGCAATAAAATCTTGGTTCTCATGGGATCTTATCAATCAAAATTTGGGATTATCTCAGAAGTGATATTTTAGAGTAGATGAGAGAGGTTTTAAAGATTGTCTCAAAAGAGGAAAGAGCAGAAAAAAGATCAGTGAGGGAGCTGGGTCTTTGCAGCTGAAGATATGTGCAGTAATCATGAAGCATTGATGTGGGCAGGAGAATTTTGAATGTGAATGTATGGGCAATATTATACCTAGCATTATAACAGTGGGAACAAATATTTACTTAATGTCTCGACCATAAGTTATAATTTCTCCGGCTGCTAATGGCATTTTATTTTCTTTTGTCACTTTTTTATTTACTTGTTGAAGTTCATACTTTTTTATTATTTTCTAATTTTCAATCTCTTTTCCCTTTTTAATTAGTTTGTTTTGGTTATTTTGTTGCTGCTTCCTAAAATGACTCCCAGTTCTCAGGTTTATTATACTTGTCAACAAAATGAGTTCCTCTTTTTCTTTTTCAATATTTTTATTATTTTCAAATAAGAAGTACAAAGTGCATAAAACAAAGGAAAAAAAACAAAATGTTACTAAATAGATTGTATTGAATCACACTAGAAACCACAATTGCATCATATAAACAAAAAAGATATCAATTGATATTGATAAGTTGGAATAATTTCATTATAAAAAAAATCTTAACCCCACTACCAAAACCGAAGCTGTTTAGTAACATCCTAAAGACATAGTAGTACTGGCCAATATCTGTACATTAAGCACCAAATCAGAGGTTTTGAAAGTGTTTCAGTAAAGGTCCCCATAATATTTGAAAGTTCAGAATAGATCCAGAAATAGGGCAATGGATCTTCTCTAAATTTAGATATGACATAACATCCCATAACCATTGAGCATGAGTGGGAGGAATAGTTTCCTTCCATTTAAGCAATACAGCTCTCCTGGCTATAAAGGAAATGAAGGCCAGTATGTGTAATCTGCAACTTCCATGTCCATAGATCCCCCAAGATTGCCACGCAGGTTAATAGGTTGTTAAGAAGACGTATGGTGTGTTGGCCTTCATTTGTCAGGGTACTGAGTTCAAGAGCCGCAAGGTAATGTTGCAGCTTTATAACTCTGTTTAGACCACACTTGGAGTATTGTGTTCAGTTCTGGTCACCTCATCGTAAGAAGGATGTGAAAGCTTTAGAGAGGGTGCAGAGGAGATTTACCAGGATGCTGCCTGGATTTGGAGAACATGTCTTATGAGGATAGGTTGAGCGAGCTAGGGTTTTTCTCTTTGGAGTGAGGGAGTATGAGAGGTGACTTGATGGAGCTGTACAGGATGATAAGAGGCATGGATTGAGTGGACAGTCAGAGACTTTTCCCCAGACAAAAATGGAAAAATGGCTAATGGGGGGGGGGGGCGCGCTTTTAGAGCTGTGCATTCATCAAGACAAGTGGAGAATGTTTCACCATGTTCCTAACATACATCTTGTATATAATGAAAAAGATTTTGAGTATCAGGTGGTGAGTCTTTCATCACAGCAGACCCAACTTTTCACCCGCTCATGTAGCCACAGTATTTATGTGGCCTGTCCAGTTGAATTTCTTCCCAACAGTATTTCCCATTACATTGAGTGATTTGGTGACTGTAATGCCATTAAATATCAAGGGAAGGGAGTTAGGCTCTCCTGTTGAAGATGGTTATTGCCTGGTACTTCTGTGACACCAATGCCATTTGCCACTTATCAGCCTATGCCTGGATGTTATCTCAGCCTTGGTGATGCAGGCATGAACTGTTTCATTTCCTGAGGAATTGTGAATGGAAAGGAACATTAAGCACTCATCAATGAATGGTCTCACTTCTGATTTTATGACAGATGGTAGGCTACTGATGAAATGGTTGAAGATGGCTGGGCCAAGAATGAACTCCTGCAGTAATGTCCTCAGGGTGAGACAATTTAACAACTATAACTATCTTCCTTTGTGTGACATACGATTCCGAACATTGGATGTTTTTCCTCTTAATGCCCATTGACTTCACTTTTCCTGAAATGCCTTGATGTCACTCTTGATCAAATGTTGTAATTCGGCACTTTGGTCTATG
>JAUZTB010000073.1:20387743-20397985 GCA_034780895.1 Rhynchobatus australiae
TCCTGTGTTCAAGTCACAGTGATCAGGATGGCTTATGATGCCATCTCTTCACTGGAATTAACTGGCTTCCAAAATGAGATAATGCTATTTAAACTGTGGTTTGTTAAATATTGTTTACAAATGACCCATTTGTATTGTTATCACTTTGTAATCTTTATTTATGATATGTGCAGCCAGATTCTCATTTTCACAGACTAATGTTATCAAGGGAGGTAAATTGCAGGAGATTTAAATGCTCAGGCAATAGGAGTTTAAAGTGCAGTTACTCATCGTGCTCTGATTATTGCTCCTCCAGGAAGCAAGGTGCATGGCAGGGCAAGCTCACAGACTGTGCTCCTAATGTAGATCATTGCCTTACTGGGAGTGTTACCAGAACAGTAACTCTCATTGAACCAGCACATTTAATATAGTAACACATGACAAAGCACTTCACAGGAGCAAAATCAGACACCTGATTCAAACGTTGAATCAAACTTTGCTGTCGTATCTGCTTCCACCATTTCCCCTGGCAGGGCCTTCCAAGCACCTACCACTCTCTATGTAAAAAAATAAATTTGCCCTGCACATCATCTTCAAACTTTTTCCCCTCTCACCTTAAAGCTGTGCCCTCTAGTGTTTAACATTTCCTCTCTGGGGGTGGTGGGGGGGAGGAGACTCTGACTGTCTACACCTCTCATAATTTTATATACTTTATCAGGTCTCCCCTCTGCCTCTGACACTCCAGAGAAAACAACCCAAGTTTGTCCAACCTCTCTCTATAGCTCATACACTCTAATCCAGACAACATACTAGTGAACCTCTTCTGCACCCTCTCTAGAGCCTCCACATCCTCCCTGTAATGTAGTGACCGGAACTGCACACGATACTCCAAATGTGGCCTAACCAAAGTTTTATACAGGTGCAACATGACTTTGTAACTCTTGTACTCAACACCCTGACTGATGAAGGCAAGCATGCCGTATGACTTCTTTACCACCCTGTCCACTTGTGTGTCATTTTAGGAAGCTGAGGACTTGCACCCTAAGATCCCTCTGTACATCAATGCTCTTAAGTGTCTTAAGGCACCAACACATCTACTGGTGGAGGGACTTACCTAAAGTGGGAGAATACAATGTTCGTGCTGTTAGGCTGCAATGTTCCAAGATGGAAAATAAGTTGTTCCTCCAGTTTGCACTTGGAATTCTCCTGGCAGCTTCATTGTGTTTTTCATTTAGATTCCAGCATCTGCTGTCCTTTGTTTCTCTAATGATAACAGGTGCTTGATGCATGGTAGGCTATAGGGCCTTTTTCTCTGCTGTGTGACTCCAGGACTCTAAAATTAACACTGATCCAAAGAAAGAAAGATTGTGAAAGCTTGGTCAATAAAATAGGTTTGGGGGAGTTTCTCACAGGGAACAGTGGTTTAGGGAGGGATTTCCCGAGGTTTTTTCACTTTGGTAGCTAAATGCACGACCACTAATGGTGCGGTAAAAGGAATGGGGAATGTACAAGAGGCCAAATCTGAGAAACAGCAGTCTGCAGTGCTGGAGGAGACTGACGATTGCAAACAATCAATATTAAAACCATAACTGGATCACTGTGGTGGGACCCACTTTTTTGAATGGAATTTCCAATTGTATTTCCTAGTTTTTAGATAGAACTGATAAAATGAAGGAGTTCCTAAACGGGTGTATAAGAATCAGTAAGGTATCAAAGAATTGGTAGAAAAGGTGAAAGGATTAAGCATTCATACTATAAAGCTCTCTAAAATATTTGAATGTAGTTTCCTGGATGATTACACCAGGACACTAGTGACCAAGGGATTCACTGTACTTGTAATCCTTTATGGGAGAATTGTACATCCCATCTCACATAAATTTCAAACACTGATGAAACAGAGTTTGGTGTACTGAATAAAACTACCCAACTCTATCCCCACCCCCAAAAACTGTTAATCCCTGAACACCAATGCTCAGTTATAACACAGAGCTGAAGCCGATTAATTCACATGGCTGTGCGTCTTGTGGCACTCTCCAAACACATCCCCATTGTGCTTGAGTAATATTGTTTGACTAGTTGTCTGATCTGTGCCAATAAGTGCTTATCAGACTGGCCAAAGTCCAGACTGTGAATCATTGTGACTCTAACCGTGCCAGATCTTGGCGTGCAGCCTTCTAACTGCTTGTTCTTTCTGTGCCTAGCTTGTAAACACGAGCATTAATCTCACTTTGAAACAATTAAGCAGCCCCAACATCATCGGGTAAAGGAAAAATACACCTGATTTCTACTGGTGAATCTAGCAGTTGCTCTGTGCTGACACAGTTTTCCTCACTCAGTTGTCGGATTCACTTAATGGTTGGTTGTAAAGTGCAGGGAAACTGTAACTGGACCTATCTCATCTGTGTGTTAAACCTTAAACCCATGCCCCATACATGATTGATTTCACTTCCTTTATCTAAATTGTTATTTTTAAATTTCTCACCACTATTGTCATTGCAATACTTGACATTTAGTTCCAATTGTACCCCTGCATGATGTTAATCAAGAAATTTAAATTAAATGAATTAGAATTTCCATTTGGAGACCTCTTTCAGAATTTGATTGTTTCTTGCTGTTTCTTGTGAATTTTCATTCCCATCAATGTTGGTACTGAAGAATGGAACGTTTCCATTTGAAGCTGTTGATACTATCAGCACTAGGGCCATGGAGGACAGAGATACTACATGCTCCCACTTCTCTCCCTTACCATACCCTCGCTGAATTATGCAGCACCTCTGCCACTATTTGAAACAGCTGCTCCTGAACTACTATTCTACTTCTGTTTCGCATGCCTGATCACTGCACAAATGATGAGTGCAGAGGATAATTTGGGGGACCTCCAAGCTGATCCTCCTTAGAGCCTGGCCCAGGTTAACCATCCACAAGCCTGGGTCAGTTGTAAGAAAATGTAACAGAAATAGTCCTTATGACCACTGAGCCCACTCCACCATTAAATAAAATTCTAGCTAACACCCTATTTTAGCATCAGAGTCATAGGGTTATACAGCATGGAAATGGGCCCTTCAGCCCAACTTCTCCATGCCGACCAGGATTTCTACCCGAGCTAGTCCATTGCCTGTGTTTGGCCCATATCCCTCTAAACCTTTCCTATCCATGTAACTGCCTTAATTTCTTTTAAATGTTTTCATTGTATCTGCCTCTACAGCTTCCTCTGGTAGCTCGTTCCTTTTAGCCACCACACCCTGTGTGGAAAAAGTAGCCCCTCGGGTCCCTTTTAAATCTTTCCCCTCTCACTTTAAATCTATGCCCTTGAGTTTTAGACTTCCCTACCCTGGGAAAAAGACTGTGACCATCACCTTGCCTATGCCCCTCATGATTTTATGAACTTCTATAAGGTTGCCCCTCAACCTCCTACACTGCAGGGAAAAATGTCCCAGTCTTTCCTGACTTGTAACTCAAGCCCTTCAATTCCTGTAACATCCCTGTGAACCTTTTCTGCACAATTTCCAGCTTAATGACATCCTTCCTATTGTCCACTTTCCCACCATCTCCCCAAACTCTTGATTCTATTTGTGTTCAAAGTCTGTTAATCACAATTTTCAAGCACCAAGTACCCATAGCCCTCAGATGTGGAGACTTCCAAAGATTCACGTCCTTCTCAAAGGAATGTAATTTGATCACAGTCTAATATAAGAATGCACAATACACCTAGCACCAAATGCATTGGACAGAACGAGCCTCTGGGTTTACCAGTGAAACCCATTCTCTGATTTGGGCATGCAAACCTCAGTGCCAGGAACATCGTTCGTTTTACTGTTGCTCTCGGGACCTGATTCAGCAAGAGCCCACTGTCAGCATTGTAACCCATGGAAGTCACGCCTGTAAACCTTGCCGCAATTATCCATGTACAATCCAAAGCAAGTGAGGAAGACAAATATCTCTCGCTTACAAACATAGAGCGAGCTCCACAATCTATATATGTGAAGCTAGCCTGGGCTGATTCCGCCAGTATATGAAGGGAATCATGGCGGGTGTGGGATGTTTAAGTCATGTAGTACTTGTGGCCTTATTAATTCCCGCAGCATGCAAGACGCAGTTAGTAAATCGTGTTTTTTTTTAACGAAACACTATTAAATGAATTCAGTATCATCCGGTTAGGCGTTCCAATTATCTCCTTACTGACATTCAGTAGTTATGTATATATTGATAGTGCTTAAATTCAATATAATTTTTGAGTATCATATTTAAATTTGCCCACCTGACAAACTTATCGACCGAATCCCAACTATTGTAATGTAGGCTGCTGAACTCGCTCGGCGGAGGGAGCTGAGGTGGGGGCGCAGTTATTGGCTCAAACACGGTTTCGATGCCTGGAAGCGGGCAAGAAAATTGGTTTATTGGATAACTTGTTGTTTCAAATTCATTTGTTGTAGGGTAACTGGGAAAGTACAGCAGCAAAGTAGGAATTCTATCAGGGTTCCCCAGTTTAGTTTTGATCTCACGAAAGTTTTTAAAAACTTCCTTGGGACAGAGATTAAATCAGTCTTGGAGCACATTCCCTTGACTAATTATACTTCTTTTTAGACAAGTGGTAAGTTCTGGGCTTTAAGCTGAAGTATTATAAATAACACGCGGGGTGACACTCAGTGTGACAGCAAAATAAACTTCTCATTGATCCATCGGCGACTGTAATCCCCCTCAATGTCTCCCCTCCCCCTCGCGTTCGGAGAACAATTCACGTTTCCTCTTTTGACTTAATTAATTGTTCCCCAGATGCACGCTTCAAATCGAATGGGAAGGAACTCGGAATTTTTGGTTCAGCGTTGAAATTGGTTCCTGAGGGTAATTTCTCGCCTTGCATGCTTTTTAATAATAAGGTTTCCTCCACTGAAATATCGGGTTAACTTTAAACATGATTGATTTGAATTAGATGTGACTTCATCAAATATCGCTCACCCTTTTGGTAATTATGATATAATCGTCCTGTTGAAATTCTAGCCAGCCCCGTTAAAACGTCTGCCGTGCTGAATTGATGAAATGCCTGTATTTCTCAAGTGCTGCTATAGATGGAGTAAGTGCATTGCCTCCATATTTGTTCCAGGCACAAACATTGCTTGCAAATACGTGCATTTAACATGTAATTAAATCACATGAGCTCGACTTCAATCACAAGGTGTCTGCAGTAAACTTGCTGCAAGTTTGTTCACACGAGTGAGCGTTAGGTAGTCGTCGGTTTTCAGATCTGCAGAGTCGGTGGGAAAGAGAGTGCGCTGTCCAACAATCCCAGAGCAACCTCTGGACAAAACGGTCAGGGGAACATTTGCTAGTTCCACCTCAGCTAATAACAGCTTCCCCCAATTTGTTATTCCGTGTTTAAGTATCTTGACGCCCTTTCTGTATATCGGTTAGGAAAAAAAGTATTTTGGCTTTATTTTACAAATACCTTTTCTCCATGGCGAAGGAGATACTGGATTTTAACAGACCATGTGTTATGGGGCAGCTCCGCGATTGGCAACCTGCTACGGTTAGCAGATACACTGTAACTTGTATGAATTCTTGAGTTGTGTTGTATTCAGTGCGTTCTTAAACATCACTCATTCTGTGCCCTGTACGGACTATTTTTGAATAATCACCGGACCCTATGTAAAAGCACCCCCTATCGCTTAAAAAAACAATGATCTTGATCCCTAACTTGTACAAGCTTAGCTGTACACAGCAGACTAGCAGTAACCACTACTAGAATGCTTTTATATACACTCAGTGACATTGAGAGGTAAGCTATTAATCCTATATATTGAGAATTGTATTTTGACTCTAGATCAATAACGCACAGTGTACACTTTCACTTGTGACGCTATAACTTGTAGAATAATAGCTACTTATGTTCAACATACTTTTGTGCATAGTGCAGTGATTATTTTAGCATCAGCAATATGATATCTCCTTCGACAAGTTTGTAAATATCCTAAATGCTTCCAGATTTCCAGCTGTAATCACACCTTGTGTGTCCACTCCTTAACAGTGTAATAACCTTCTGCTCACACTTAGTAAGTGTTGAACACTAACATGTACGCCGTTATCGTGTTGCAACTCATTCACATGAAATGGGCATCACTGGCAAATTCTACATTTATTTCCTACTCCAAATTGAGATGGTGGTGTTGATCCAGCATGTTGAACCACTGAAGTGTTTGGGTGTGGAAGGGGCTCCCACCTTACTGTTGGATGAGGAAGATTGTGACTTGCCACTATGAAGGAACTGTGATATATTTCCAGGTAGGGATGGTATCTGACTTGGAGGGGATATTGTGGATGGCATTTCCATTGAACCTGTTGGCCTTGTTCTTCTAAATAATAGTTGTGTGTATTGGTGGTGCTGTTAAAGTGTCCTTGGCAGGCTGCTGTATACCTTTTTGTAGATAGTATTCACTTCAATCACAATGCAACATTTTTGGAGAGAGAGGGTATCTGAGGTGGTGTTTGCAGTGCTAATTATTCCAGCTGCTGTATCAAGCTTCTTGAAAAAGATTTGAAGTGCAAGTGGAGGTCATTCTTCTATGTCTCTGACTTGTAGCTCATTGATAGTGGGAAAAGTCAGGTGAGTCATTCACTACAGAGTAACCAGTCTCTGACCTGCTTTTAAAAGCACAGGATATGTGTATACCAATCTGTGTAGCCCAGTTCATTTTCTCATTAATGGTGACTGCAAAGATGTTGATAGCAGGTGATCCAATAAGATGAATGCCATTGATTGTCAGTGCGAGGTGGTTCAGTCCCAACATGTTGGAGATATTCATTGTGCCATTTGTGTGACTTGAATGTTGCTCATGTGTTAATATTGGTATAGGGTGGTAGTTTCTTAGTACGACCTTGCATCCATAGTATATATGTAGTGGGTGAAAAGCCTTTGGATCAGTAGATACAATTGGCCTTTATTCAGTCTCATTACAAGCATTCAATCAAGGGTGATCAGGTGGGAATGTCTCCCAAAGAATCAAAATGCATTAGTTCCAGTGATAAAGTGTGAGAAGTGACTGACAGCCCATCAAATGTGAAATGACCAACTGGTGAGGCTGGTGGACAGGTGGGTATGTGGGATATTCAGGTAATGAATATCTCACATGGTCTTAAGTGCGGGTTTGAGAGAGTGGGTGCTCTTGGTATTTCCATATTCCAATGGTGCCAAATATCTTATAGCTCAAATGTATGTGTCCCTAATACAAGGTCCAGTCATACCTTGTGGCTTGTGTCTGCTATTTTCACAGCTAGTTAAGTTCATTCATCTATTATTCCCCTTACTGTGATCTCATCAGTGATTCCTGGCTTGGAGTTTAAAATGTGCCTCTTGTAGATTCCCATTAAGTCAACCCTTTGAATTGCCTTTCTCCACACCAGCTATTATGTTTCCTGTACACATGGCAAAGTATCCCAGAATGTGTCATGGTCATGTCATATTTGTCCCAACACTGAACAAAATATAGGCACATATTGGAGATCAGGATTTCTAGTTCTACAACTTTATTCAGGAGTTTGTATAAATACTGTGGTTAGTTTTGAGAACCAATCATCTCAAGTGGCTGCAGTCTGTGTAAACCTAATGCAGCTGCCATTCTAATCAATTGCCATCTTTGTTGGCACAGGTATGTCTTGGTGATTTCAATTGTCAATTATTGCTTGCAATATTAATAGGAATTTGGGAGCTCTGTGATAGCAATACAGGACGCAATAAATAGGTTGAAGGTTTAAGTTTAATTGTTTCTAATTAACTGTGTCCTCTGAGTATGTCTCTTTCTTTCTGCTCCTTGTGTACCAGAAATGGTATTAGAAGTTCTTGCATGAATAATAGCTGAGTTGTTTTCTTTTTATTTAAAAAAAATAATGCTGCAGCGACTTATGCCTACAGTCTGTAATACTGTGGTGATTTGCAACATATTTTGTTGCTAAAGCTATAATGACTTGTTACAGGATCTGTAAATCAGTGTTATGTGCAATGTTTGGTTTGTATTTTGTACAATGTGTAACAATTCATCGTCAGATAAAATTCATTGGAGTATTATGGACACTGTATGCAAGACATTGCTAGCTATAAAATGAACTTCAATGTCTTACTGCAGTGGGGGAAAATACTACTGAGTCATTTCCTTTTAGTGATCGAGCAGTTTTTACTTAGGAGAATGTTAGAGTGGGGACACTTTTGAGCTATTTCATTTATAGCATAAGGTTACTCACAACAGTTAAAGTATTGAAATGAAAGCAGAAAATTCAGGAATGTCAGAATAAGGGTCGTCGACCTGAAACTTTTAACTGTTTCTCTATCCACCGACGCTGAGTATTTCCAGCATTTTCTGA
The DNA here is from genome assembly GCA_034780895.1 of Rhynchobatus australiae. Classification (NCBI taxonomy): domain Eukaryota; kingdom Metazoa; phylum Chordata; class Chondrichthyes; order Rhinopristiformes; family Rhynchobatidae; genus Rhynchobatus; species Rhynchobatus australiae. Next base: position 20,396,072 of record JAUZTB010000073.1, read on the forward strand.
TTTTATTTCATATTTCCAACATTTGCAATTTTTAATTATTATTTAGTATTAAGATATTGACCTAATTTTAATGAAATCGTTGGTCTGGTAAAAGTTTAATGATATAAATTGTATAAAATATAACGTGTATCCTAAATACGCACACATTCGAACAGTGAGGCATTCATGGCAAATTATTGTATTGGGTTTGAGGGACGAAAATGCGTTCTCGATTTGCATCAGAGGCTTCAGCCAGACTAAAGTCAAGAATGTGACAACAGTTGAAAATAGCGAGGTTCCATTGGTCACTCTCCGCCTTGCATTGGGCGATACAACCGTATAATGCATGATTGGGGCTAATCAACGAGTCACTGTAGAGCGATCAAAGTGGGAGGCTCGGCTCAAAGCGGCGAGCCTCAAACTTCAGAGTCACTTCCAGATACCACTGTAGCTGTATTTGAAAACAGTGGGAGCAAAACACATTTACTGTGCATTAGAATTAAATAAAGCTGCACATAAACAATGGACAACACCCGAAACCGTGGTCTGGCTCTCTCTCCCGTGTCGGCGCTGCTCTGGAATTAATATGAATTGCTTGGACTCCGATTTCAGCTGAATGCAAATATCTTAAATGTAGAATTCAAATTCCTCTCTTGCAGATCTATTGCATAGAAAACACTAACCCGTGAATAAAACATTGCTGGGGATAAACCAGATTATCATGATGCTATTGTATTTGCTATCTTGTATAACTGGGGGGGGGACAGAATGGGGATCTTGCGCCAGGATCAAAGATGGCGAGGTGGCAGCTGTCACAGGGCGCCAAGTCTGCAACTTTGACGGTCGGTTCCAGCTCTCTGATGCGGACTTGACTCAGTCAAAGACGCGAGCGGATGACGTCTCCAATCTTTTGATTTGCTACATTAAAACAGAGAGGTGTATGTGTATGAGTGCGGCGCGTACTGTGAACTGTTTTGTATGCTGCGCTAATAATAGCGTGCATAATTCGGTAAGAACCTCGAGACTGAGGCTGTGCTGAATGAAAAGACGATTGTATTTATATAAAAAGGGCAAACCTATTTATACCCAGGGAGGAAAAAGAAGGTATGCAGAGAAATAATGCTCCTATCCTGCCTTGTGATCGCTCCTACAGAGTCACAAAAGTTCCAATGACGGAAAAGTGCAGACAAGGACCAAATTGAGCATAGTCATGCCCAGTATGAAAAGATAATGATTTGAATAGCTTTAAGCAGTCACTGCTTTGTATTTAAGGACTATTATTATGACATTTCATGTTTTTGTTTTTATTCTGTGTAAAAGTTTTCAGTTTATTTCATCAAAGGGTTGAATTGGAAAGAAGATCTTTCTATAATTTATTAGAGTACACAATTAAATTGATATTTCTATGAAAAATAAAATGTTCATAATTTCATATAAAGAAAGAATCTGAGTTTTAGTGTATGGTCTTAAAATCATTCCAGTGATGAACTAACCTTTATCAATGCAATGTAGCCATAATATGAAAGAACCAGCTAATAATTTGTTGATATAATTTGTTACAGGAGAAACAGCAAATGAAAGGCAAGTGTTGCAGGCTCATGAGCCAGGAAACCAAGCAACGAGCATATGCTACCAAATAACTCAGGTACATAACATAAAAGAATGATGGTCCTTGGTTAACATTCTGTTTGCAGTAGATGAGAGGGCATGAATAGAATCACTAGATATAAATTGGGATTTTAAACACTCTAGACACCCTGATATACCAATATTTCCGCAATCCAGCATTTGAACACCCATAGTGCATTTGCATTAATGACAGATATTTAATGTAAATGTCATACACTATCTGCAAAGTTAAACTGAAACATAGATCATATAGATTTGCTTTGAAATAATTTAGGGTTGGAGGATTAGAAGAAGGTATAGATAAAA
>JAUZTB010000073.1:21502095-21513820 GCA_034780895.1 Rhynchobatus australiae
TTTATATGCTGTCAGATTTAATTTGCCTCTGTAGAATCTACAGCACAGGAATAGGCCAGTCAGCCCAAATGATCCTTACTACCATTATGCACCGTTTCACCTTCCTCAGCCAACAGCTTATCCTTTATCTCCAAATATGCTCATCTCCTTTCTGCTTAAATGCAGCTAAACTGACAACCTCAAAATCTCCTTGTGGTAGAATATTCCACATTATTCATTGGTGGCAAATTTACACACATCAATACAAAAAAGGGTGTAGTAGAGTCGCTACAAGGGTCTGGCCAAAGTGATGAAAGAGAAACAGTTTCCACTGGCAGAAGAGTCGAGAACAAATTGACTCAGATCTCGTGGGATTGTCAAAACACTGAAGGAGAGAGGAAGGGAATTTCATGCAAAAAGCAGTCACAATTTGGAATTTATGGTGGAATTGTGGGTGGAAGCAGATTCACAAAGGAAATGGACAAGAAAGGAAATGACTGCCAGAAAAAGGGTCAGAGAATAAGACTAATTGGGTTGCTTTTTAAATTAATAAATTTTATTTACAGCGTGGTAACAGGCCCTTCCGGCCCAATGAGTCCATGCCGCCCATTTTAAACCCACGTTAACCTACCTGTATGTCTTTGGAATGTGGAAGGAAACCGGAGCACCCAGAGGAAACCCACGCAGACACTGGAGAACGTATAAACTCCTTAGACAGTGACAGGGATCGAACCCCAATCGCTGGCGCTGTAATAGCGTCGTGCTAACCACTACGCTACCGTACCGCCCCAAAACCAGCTCAGGTTTACGTCACAAATGTCTACCTACCAATCCCACAATGATGTTAAAGAATCAAAGTTTAAATTTACATTTCAATCACCCCTTGTCCATCTGTTTTCTGGAGGAATACATCCTCAACTTGCACAACCCTTTGATTAGCAAAACGATTTCTTGATGCTCTTACGATTACTTTTTTGCACCATTTCTAGCTTTGTGTCTTTTGCAATTGAGAGACGAGAACCTTTCTTGGTACTTTTGGTGTTTCATTTTTCCCAGACAAACTTTTATACCTGCAATTATGTCAGTAAATTCTCTGGCACACTTGCAAATGACAAAAAGAATAAACAGTTACGCCTCACCTGCCGGACAGCTTTGTTTGCAGCTGAGTAATTTCCCGCATCCTCCAAACTTGAAAGATTTCTTGCAGTTGACAATCTTTCCAACAACTCATCTCTTTGGGTACGCAACTGTGCCAAAAAGCATTCCGTTCCTAGCGGAAAAAAGTAATGCCATTTAAATGCACTATTTTTTTTAAAAATCGTTCTATAAAATTGCTTTTCCACAATACTCCCCTTCCACAATATAATACCTCTTCAATCAATTTATATGCATTTCAAAGATAGCTGCAATATGCCAACTGGTAACAATGCTGACATTCCATTCTGAACAAATTGATTTAATTTTGATATCATATCTGTTACAACTGGTACATACTTTCAGACCATGAAAGTAGTTTGAAATCCATTCAACCAGTGTACAAGTTGCTTTGTGATTTTTTTTTTGAAAAAGGAAAACAGGCATGGCTACAGATATTCAGACAACAATGGACAGGTCAAAAAAAAAGTACTGTAACTGGCATTGATCAGTATTTACAGCACATTCAATTCTCCCTTACCATTTGCCCCCAGCACCCCCAATTCCTCTACTACCAACATACAATCTCTGCCCACATATGCAGGACAGCAAATCTTTAAAAAAGTCAGTCATCCAGGTTTGAGCTCAACATCTGCACCATGTACTGTCCAAATACAAGTAGCATGGACATATTTAAAAGATGAAAACAAAAAGCTCACAAAACCAGGGCAGCTTTTATCCATCTACTACTGTCTGCAAAACAACAGTTACCCAAGAGCTCCAGATTCCTGTCTTATTAAAGGATAATGAATGAATATGCAGTTCCACAGCACTTCTAATATCTAGGGCCAATTTGTTGTAAAGCCAAGCTCCATCGCCAACTTTAGCAGAGCATTGCACGCTGTTAATTTGGCTTGCTTTTCTTAAAAGAAAGTAATGGCCAAAATTCAAAAATGCAGAAATAATATATTGAATTGACTGTTAAAATATGGATGATGGTGGAGGGAAAAGGATGGTCTCAGAGCAGAACATTTATACCTTAAACCAGCATGGGTTTAACACACAGCAGTATATGAAGTCAACAATCCAAGACACAGCTAAACATTAAATCTATACAACAAGCACTCTACATGTTCATGAGATTGTTAGAGGTTTTTTTTTAAAAAAGCAAAATACCCTATTAATAGTCTAAAGACTTCATTCACTATTCATATACAGAAATATGCAGAAAGCCACCATCCACAGCTTAATGAATTTAGTGAGACCCAGTGACCAATCAAGGCCAGAATATAGGCAATTTTAAGTTTAAATTGATGTTCAAATCAAGAGGCTCAGTTCACATAGTCTTCTTCAGCTTGAAGTTCTTCCAGATCTTCTGAGCAGCTCATAAATCCAAATTAGCTGCTGCAGTAGATTCCAAATCCACATCTTCTGTGGAAAGGAACTACCTCAGAATTAGATTCAAAAGAAATTCCCACAAGCAAAGCAAGAAAATTTAACTCACATCACAGAAACAGCTGTGATATCAAAATATCATTCTAATTCTTTGAAGGAGTGAGGTAGCTGTTTTAGTTTAACCCAATTAAGTCACCATGACAAATTAAATTGAACTTGAAGACTAGAGGTATGGAATCACCTCCAATTAAACACAGTAGAAAATGGATCATAACTGTTGTGTAAGCAAATGCTTTAATAATCTTTCACACATGGTGCTCAAATAATCAGTGAACTGAAGTGCAGTTACATACCTAATCGCCTAAAACTTGGCACAAAGTCTACAAAGGTTGCTGCTCCATCGCACAAAGGACTTGGGAGACTGCACTGGAATTGGTGTCCCAAGGTAATCAAGTGGTGGGCAATGTACATGCAATTGTTGTGGTGGATAGCAGCCAGCTGGGGCAACTTCTGCAGCGTCTCCCTAAATGAAAATAAGAACAAATGGGTTCAGAATCCAGCAATATAGCAGTATTTCCAGCAACAATGACATGATATATACAATGTAGGCACTGAATAACCAAAGCAAATACAAAGCTATGCTGGAGTAACACTGAAGGTCACAAAGACCACGTGCAAATCAGATCTTGTCACTGTTAGCACTAACACAATAGCAACAACAAGCAAGATCCAATTTGGCAGTGGCAGCAGAATGGTGTGGCTAATAAAAGGTACCTCACCAATCCAACAACCTGGGTTCCATCCTGACATCTAGTGTTGTGTGTGTGGAGTTTATAGGTTCTCACTGTGACCCATTCCTCCAGGTGTTCCAGTTTCCCAAATCTCAGAGGTGCTGGTTGATAGGTTAATTGACCACTATAAATTGCCCCAACTGTGCAGGTGAGTGGTAGAAACTGAGTTGATGGGAACATGGGGAGAATAAAATGGGATGAGTGTAGCTTAGCTTGAGTTTAGATTGATAGCTCACATGGACTTAGTGTGCCAAAGGGCCTGTTTCCGTGCTTTGTTCCTCTCCAACCCTAATACTTCCATACATTCAGAAGCTAACAAATTTTTACATCTTTAGGAAACTGACAATTTGTTGTTTTGAAAGAGGCTAAAGCCAGATAATCAAATTCTGGATAAATTTGCAAATATCATTTCTACTTGTACAGGTCCTCCCCAGGTTATGACAGGATTCTGCGCCTGTGAACTGTTCGTAACTCAAACAGTTTGCAAGTCAGAAATGCAGCCATGATCTGAGTTCCATTTGGCAGAAGATGCCTGCAGCTCAGCAAATCATCTTGCCAGTCTTCCAAATGCTCATTAGTATGTACAGGCTGTACACAAGTCAGGCCTTCATAAACTGGAGAAGACCTGTATAGTTTTGGTCACTTGCCCAAGATGAACGTGCCTTTAAGTACAAGCTTTACTCAACTAATTCCTCAGATTTCAATCCACTCGATAACTTCCCTTCAGTTTAGAAAAATGAAGAGACTTCATTAAAATAAAGGAGTTGACAGGATAGATGCAGACAGAATATTTCTCCTGGCAAGTCTCGAAGTGAGGTTCAACCATTTGGAATTGAAATGTGATGAATTTCTTTGTTAATTTTGGAATGCTTCAGCACAGAGAGGTATTGATGTTTGGCCTTATGGAGACACCAAGAAGAGAAGGGCAGACCTCTGGGCACTAAAATCAATAATATAGGTCGGTGGATTTGAGCCATAATCTTTCTGAATAGCAGAACAGGCAAGATGGTCAAATGATCTGGTATTTCTTACATTCAACAATAAACGATTAGATGACTTTACCAAATAGGTGGAATACTTTATTACACTAATCAGTAACTATTAAGGTATCACACAAATATAATAAAACCATTTGAAAATGATAAAGAATTTAAAAAGTAATTACAAATGACATACTTACTTGTGATAGGTTGGAACAACATCATAGAACAAGTGGAACATGTTTCTAACTGTGTAGAACAACTGCACAGCACTGAAAATTCAAATAAAGTATAAATTAAGTGTTCAATGACGTAATTCAAAGGTTATTGAAACAGCACACTGCTTAAAGCATGCTCATATGCCCTCTAGTGAACAAAACCACAAAGCGAATTTGAGACTGGCTACTCAACACAGGGCTAAAAAGGGACCCAACAACGTGTCAGGGTTCAGATTGGGAACCAGAAAAAAATATCCTCCACTCAGGTTAGATTTCACTAAGCCAGAATTTTTAAGAATACTGCATTGTTCAGTGTTACCTTAGAATATTAACACAGGAGGGCATACATCCTATTACATCTGTGCCGGTCAAAAAGAATGTAATCCAGCCCAATCCCATCTTCCAGTACTTGGTCCAGAGCCCTGCTGGTCACTGCTCAAGTACAGTACACACAAAGTACGGTGTAAATATGATGAGTATGTGCCCATGTCTGTCCCCCAGACCTCTACCATCCTCTGGGTAGAGATTTCTGCACCTCCTTTAATTCCTTGATTAATTAGTTTAAATCTGTGCTCCTGCTTTTAAGCCCTCTGGCAAGGGAAGTAAGTCCTCTTTGGGTTCCTTGAGCAGGCCACATTAGTGGGTTATCATTTTTTAAATGCAGTTATTCTGCATTTCCCCCACCAGTCAAAGTGAGGAGGAAAAATTGTAAAAACAGGAGTTGGAGTGTAAAGGAGTGATAGCAGAAAATACTCACACCCCCCCCCCCTTCACCCCGGGTAATGAAAATCTCAACATTCTCTCCACAAGACTGAAGTTTGAAATGTTCAAACCAAGATAACGAGATGAGCTGACATTTGCTAATCACAGAATCAGTTGGTGAAAGGATTTGAAATGCAGAGTAGTATGACCTAATTAAATGCTGCAACACCTAAGGAACTCAAATTTTACTGGATGCGGAGAAGTTGAACATGTAAACATTGATCACATTAAAGTGTATATTGGCTTCTTGATCACACTTACCCCTTGAAAACAGCCTGAAGAACAGATTTTCTTAGAATAAATTTACCCAATTTTGACCTGCATAATGCAACAGTAAAACCCCTGGCTTTTGAGCACCATATGAATAGAAATTTGAATGAAACAGCTTACTATTGAAGAAATCAAAGTGACATGAATTCACTGAAAATCACACCACTGTACTCAAAAACTGGCACATAGCACCACCTTGTGGCCAACAATGCAGCAGTGTATTAATTCTCCAATGAGGTCGAAGTCTCCATTTAAGTCTTTCTGACCCAGTGGTTTAAAACACCAAACAAAGGCACTTTTGCTGAACCTCTTTTGTACTGCCTCCAATAACATATCCTTTTAAGGCAAAGGGATCAAAACTACATAGTACTCCAGGTGAGGCCTCATCAACACTCTGTACAGTTGCCAAAAAAAGAAATCCCGATTTTTAATCCTCCCTATTTCTGTCCCTTCGCAATGACAGCCAGAAGGCCAGAACCTTAACTACTTGTCAAACCTGCCTGCCAGCTTTTGTGATTTATGCACCCAATTCCCTCTTTACTTCACTCCCTTGCAGTCTCGCCATTTACATAATAGCCGGCCTTTTGATTTCTTACTGAAATGCATAAACTCACATTTCCCCACATTAAAGTCCACCTGCCAATCTTTTGTCCGCTCACAATCTATCTACATCCTATTGCAGAATCACAGTATCCTCAGCACAACATACTTGTTTGTATCATCTGTAAATCTGGAAACCTTCTGTACTTTTCTTTCTTCCAGATCATTAATGCTGATGAGTGAGATGTACATTTCTGGCATTTTCACTTTATTTTGAAGTTACAGAACTTTTAACAAAAAAAGGGCTGCTGGACTTTATCTGTATGTAAGCAGGGGTAAGTTTTTTTATATACACAGAGAGTGGTGGGTGCATGGAACGCACTGCCGGCAGAGGTTGTGGGGCCAGATTCATTATGGACATTTAAAAAGACTCTCAGATGGACACACGAATGATAGAAAAATAGGGGGCTATGATAGAAAAATAGGGGGCTATGTGGGAGGGAAGGGTTAAATAGATGTTAGAGCAGGATAAAACATTGGCACAACATTGTGGGCTGAAGGGCCTGTACTGTGCTGTAGTGTTCTACGTTAAGCTGGGAATGGTGAAAGGCACCAAAAGAGATTTCTATTTATGCAGGAATCAATTGTGCTTGCAACACAACACAAAGAACTACTTGCCATTCAGGTGTGGCGCTTATAGCCTCTGAAAGTGTCTGGTAGGCCAGTTCCACCAGTTTCTGGACGGATTCACTGATTCGGCAGGCAGGCAAACACATAGTTCGACTGCTCAGCTGCTTCACACTCCCCAGGCTTACCATGTCGCTCGGAACAATGTTGGAAGTCTTCGGCATTTTTACCTTACTGACTAGACTGGGAAGCTTTGGGATGGAGATCTTCGAATCAGCTGTAATCTGAAGATAAATCAAGCAGTTAGGATTTATTTTAACCTCATAGTTTGAGCTAAGTTAATACTCAGTTACAAAAAAAAGAGCCAAGCAAAAACTGGAAGTACTAGGGCACATCCTCTATTTAGTCAAATGGGTGACAATTGGGAGTATCCCAGTGAATCTACAAATTGCTCCCAAAAGTCTCAGGTCAATTTCTGAATTTCCCTTACTTGTAGAATTATTTGTCAGAATTAGATTTATTATCACTGACATATGTTTTGCAGCAATAGAGTGCAAGGACACAAAAATCCATAAATTATAAAATAAAGTGCAAAACAAATGAGGTAGTCATGGGCCGTTCACAAATCTGATGGCAGAGGTGAAGAAGCTGCCATCTATTAACATTTGTTCTGAAATTGTAACATAAAATGCAGAGCCGAAGTAGACCATTCAACCCAAGAGGTCCAGATGAATCTCCTTTCTGCCTAACTGAATTCATTATATATCCACTTATTTGCATAGTTAAATCGCTTTGTCTAAAATGCCTTCACATAATGAGAAGGCCTTTCATAAATTAGGATACAGCATTCTCTAGAGTGAGGAACACACCAAAAAAGTCCAAAAACTAAGTTAGATCCTGCGCAACAAACATTACTTGCCAAGTGAGGTTAGTTAAATTTGAACCTCTTGTTCAATTATTGCTATTTAGAATTGTTTTCCAACTAATATTTTCATGAAGTGTTACAGGAATAGGATGCAGGGTGCACACATGAAATGTTACACAATGCACGCTTAAATTATAAAAAAGGTCCATTAGGACAAATATGTTAATTCCAAACCTAGTTTGTGGAGATGTAATGGGATTATGAAGCATTAGGATGAAGTATTAGAGTAAGGAAAAAGAGGAATTAAGAATACCATACAAGATTAAAGTTACAGCACATACTGCAGAATGGAATTAACCAAAGTAAATTGGAGTTTATGAAATTAACTGCACCACTTCAAGTATATTTCGATACTGCATTATTAATTCAGTTAAGACAAAATCTAAACTCTAGGGGCCCCGATACCTAACCTAGTACACTCACCATCACATCCCACCCTTGCTGGCACTATACATACATTACTAATTCACCTTTACAGTGTTGTGGATCTCAGATGTCATCAGGTTTCTGGCAGTCACTATCACATCTTGACACTTCTTACTGGCAAAATGAACATTTACATTTCTCGCATACTTCAGCAAGTCTGTGGAGTGGCTCTGCAAAAACTGCATCTCTTTGAGTTTTTCCTCAAATTTATCTGTTGCTTTTATCACCTGGAAAGGAAAACCACATACACAGTGTTATTTTTGATCTTGATAACAATATTCTCTTCCTCATTTGTGTGCCTGAGAATTCAATCACCATACCTCTCTTGGGAACTATAGCTTGCAACAGAAAATTACATAAGAAATGGCAATGCAAGGGACAGGTCTCAAACTTTGCCCAAGCTAATCCTTCATACTTCAGCGTGGTCTATTAATCTATCCTACATTTTCCCCCTCCCTTTGGCTTTTGATCTGTCAAAGGAAGTAGGTCCTTCCCATTATGTCAACCTCCCTTATTATCTCATACACCCACTATTAAGTTAAGTTCACCTTCTTATGTTCAAAGAAAATAACCCTCTTAGACAATCTTCCCTCAAAGATATTTCCTAGTCCTCGCGAAAACCTTGTAAAAGAAAAACTCCTCTGCACCCTTGCCAGTTAAACTACATCTTTCCTTTAATGTGTCGTGATCAGAACTATACACAGTGCACAAACTAAACAGTGCTGTATACAGCTTCAGCATAAGCACCCTGTTCTTGTATTGTATGCTTCAGTTAATAAAGGAAAACATCCTGGATGCCTTTAAGTCACCTTACTGATCAGTCCTGTTACCTTATAAGGATGAGTGAGCATACACTCTGTTCTTCAGCACCACTCAGTATCCTGACATTTGTTGCATTTACTTTACCTTGTGTACCTTGCCAAATATAACAACTCTCCAGATTAAATTAGAGTTATTTTTCTGCCTAACTGTCTTGAAACATCTGCATCCTTCTTCAATCTAAAGCATTCCTCCACAACCTTCAACCACACTGCCAATTTTGTAACAGTACAGGTCAGAAATTTGCCCTACAGAGCATTCAACTACATTACAAAGTCAACAAACAAAACTGAATGCTATCCAGGAATGTACAATGGCAAATGCTGAAAAGTGTCTCCAAAGGTCAAGGTACTTGAATCTGGGAAATTAAAGGCATACACACACGACTGTGCATAAAGCACGCCTGCTTTTGAGGAATTCCGATTACCAACTTTATAATCATTAACAGTTTTCATTCAGAACTGAGAATGCCTGCTTATTATAATTTGGAGAAAATTGGTCAAGTGCCCATACCTCTTCATACAGCTCCAACTGGCTGCTGTTTGCTGGTATAGAAAATACCAAACAGTTCTTAATAATGATTTCTGATAATTCCTCCCAGATCATGCCACCCAGCAATTCTGCCAGTTTTATCTCCTGCTTTTCTTCATGATCCACGGAGTCCCAGAGAGGCATATCTATTATAATACCAAGAAGTAAACACAATCAATTTCTGCACATCCAACATAGTGGATTTGTAGATGACACTAATATTGTAGATATCAAAAACAGTGAAGAAGGTTGTCAAAAATAACAGGGATCTTGATCAGTTAGGTAAGTGGGTAGAGGAATGGCAAATGGTGTTTAATTCAGATAAGTGCCAGGTGTTTCATTTTGGGAAGTCAAACCTTTTACAGTGAACGATAGGGCCCTGGGGAGAGTTGTAGTACAAGTACATAGTTCCTCCAAGTGGCATCACAGGTAGACAGGGTGGTGAAGGTGTTTGGCACGCTGGCCTTCATTAGAAAAAGCACTGAGTATAGGAGTAGAAATGTCATGTTGCAGTTATACAAGATATTGGTAAGGCTGCACTGAGAGGATTCCGGCTTCTGGCCGTCTTCCTTTCCAGTCCTGATGAAAGATTTCGGCCTGAAACATCGACTGTTTATTTCTCTCCATAGATGCTGCCTGACCTGCTGAGTTCCTCCACTACTTTGTGAACATTGCTCCAGATTCCAGCATCAGCAGAATCTCGTGTCACCTACAGTAACGTGTACAGGTTTAGTTGTGTATAGGAAAGATGTCATTAAACTGGAAAGAGTGTAAAGATTTACAAGTATGTTGCCAGAACTCAAGGGCCTGAATTATAGGGAGAGGTTGGGCACGACAGGACTTTGTTCCTTTGAGTGTAGGAGACTGAGGGGTGACCTCATAGATGTGGAAAGGGAATCAAATACTAGAGGCCACAGGTTTAAGGTGACGTAAGAAGATTTAAAAAGGGACCCAAAGGACAATTTCTTCAGAGTCCACAGATGGAATGAGTTGCCAGGGGAAGAGATAGGAAACGGCTGCAGGGAAATGGGTCAAATGGGACTAGCTTCAATGGGCATCTTGGTCAGCAGAGATGAGTTGGGCTAAAGGGCATATTTGCATGCTGTATTACTCTACGATATCTTAATTATGCCATTAAGCTAATTTCAGTAAGGTATATTTGCAAGACAAGAATAAGTAAACTTCCCACTCCATTCAGTGGGTGAAAGAGACAAAGAAAAGTTAACATACGAAGCAGATGCTGGTACAGGAACTCCAAGACGGTTGTGATCTTCAGGTAAACTTTTGCTGGTGACTCATGATCAGATTTGCTGTCAACTGCAGTGAATCTTAAAACTGCATCATTTGCCTGAAGTTCAATCTCTACTTCAAGGGAAGGCTCAACAACCAGCGGTTTCAAAATGTATTTCAACAAGATCTGACCTGCACATTTTAGAGATGGACATGTACATAAAGCAGCGAAGAGGGTCTAGAGTAAAACATTAAAGACTTAACAAATATTCTATTGCAAAATGTCATTTGTGTTGATCTTTTTTTCTTCCCAAACCCGCAGTAAAAAGTCAATAAATAGTAAATATGTTCTTAATCCCTCCTCAGAAACAACTCCTGTTACCCCATCATCAGCATGAAAACTGCCAGTAAATTGATTTGTTGAACTTTTTTTTTTAAACTGGCACATTAAGTCAAAACCAAGAGAAAATACAGAAACCTGAAGATTCTGGAATCTGGAGCAGTAAACAACCTGGAGGAACCTAGTGGGTTGAGCAGCATCTATGAAGCTATGCAGGGGGGGGAGAGCAGGGAAGAAAAGAGGAATTCACGATATTTCAGGTTAAAAAAAACTTGCAATTCCTCCCCCACCACCCCACTCCTGCAAAGATGCTACTCAATCTGCCAAGTTCCTCCACCGGATTGTTAATACAAAACCAAACTTTAGAATTAAGCTTCAGCTCAAAATAAAAATTCACCAGGAGTCATCAAGAAGTGTACAGATAGCATTCAAAGTAAAACAGCTTAATTGGAAGTTGCTGTAATTTTTAACAAAAAAGTTGACTTGAAGGCAAAGCAGTACGTGAAACAAGGACATCACTTATTACATTACAATCTTCAAACTTTCCTGAGAATGAAGTGGGGTGGGAGTGCAGTTACTGTCTCGGAGAAGGGAATAGGCTCTTGGGTCAGATAGCTTGAGAAATTTCACCACAAGGTTATGGACCTTTGTAATTTTCTATCCCGGGGGCCATGGATGTCAATGGTAGAACAAATTTAAGGCAGAAATCAGGACGTCTTTGGACTTGATGGATCAGAGGATTACACCTACAGAAAGCA
>JAUZTB010000073.1:21730116-21740556 GCA_034780895.1 Rhynchobatus australiae
ATTGCTATTCGGCTGTAAGTTGCTTTTTTAAAAAAAAATCCATGATACTGAAAGCCGGAGACACAAGAGACTGCAAATGCTGGAATCTGGAGAAACACCCAATCTGCTGGAGGAACTCAGCGGGTCGAGCAGAGGATTTGGGGGGGGGGGGGGGGAAGAGGATTGGATCGAACCCCTGCACCAGCTGCTGAAAGCTGTTACATCAACAGCTTCTCTCTCAGGATCTCTCTCATCTCTCGAACTTGGGTGAGGTGTTTTGCGAGCATTCATGCTCCTTGCAATTGTGGCAACTCGTCAACTGGCCAGCAGAGGGAAGAGTTTAACCTCAGACTTGCTCCCACACACGATCCCACTCTGCAGCTCTCGGGCGGAGAGTCCCGCTGGAGTGGAGCATCAAAACGGAGCAGGATACACCCGACTCACACCGCAGGACCTCGCTTCCTGCCCTCCAGCACCAAACTCCACCTGAAACTAACATGTAACAGGCAGAGCGGGGAAGGAAATGACATCAACTGCAGAACTGCCAAGGGCTCCAGTCTCTCAGAGACCAGCCCATTGAATTGTTGAAGCCGTCTTATTGGTCTGCAGCTCAGAATAAACCTGGGTGGCTTGTCTAGGGCTGCTCCAATGAGCTGTATTGTTGCAGGTTGGTGTCCAGTGATCCCAGTTCAGTGGAAGGTTGAGGGTCTGTGTGCAGAGCGGTGCCACTGGTAGGTTCAAAGCATAATTGGTTGTCAGAATTGGTATCACGTTTTGTGTTTTGGAAGAGCTTTGCTTTCCCGATGGTTATGTAATCTGGTGTGGGAGGGAAATAAATTAGTTCTATTAGATTAGTGAGGGAGAAAACAGTGCAGGCTCGAACAAAGTTAATTAACTGTTCTGGTCCTGAAAAGTTTCTTAAATGTCACAATGAGGCTTTCAGATGCACTTAGGAACCAGCCATTGGGTGTGTGTGACCCCACTCCTCTGTGTGTTTGTGTACTCACTCTGTGTGTCCATCTGGACAAGAACACAGAATCAGATTTACCAACCCTGACATACGTCGTGAAATGTTGTTTTGCGGCAGCAGTACAGTGCAAGACCTAAAAATGATTATGAGTTACAAGAATAGTGCAAGGCAGGAATAACGAGGTAGTGTTCATGGACCGTTCAGGAATCTGATGGCGGAGGGGAAGAAGCTGTTCCTGAAACGTTGAGTGTGGGTCTTCAGGCTCCTGTACCTCCTCCCCGATGGTATTAATGCAAAGAGATGCCTGGGTGAATATGTTAGTTTTAAATTTGAGCATTACAGAGACATTTTTTTAATGCTTAAACAGTCAATGATTAACTTCTGATCTTAAGTTTCTGAGATTGATGCTGCACGTAGTACAATGTGCCTCCAACTTCAATGCTACAATGTGGATTCAAAATTGGCTCAGCAGTAGGAAGCAGAGGATGGTGGTTAAAGGTTGTTCTTTGGAATGGAGGCCGGTGACTAGTGGTGTGCCACGGAGGTCGGTGTTGGGACCCTTGTTATTTGTTATTGATATATATGATTTGGATGTGAATGCACAAGGCTTGATCAGTAAGTTTGTAGATGACACAAAATTAGGAGGTGGTGTTGGTAGTGAAGAAGGTTTTTGTAGATTGTAGGAGGACCTTGATCAGTTAGGGAAGTGGGCTGAGGAGTGGCAAATAGATTTCAATACAGTGTGAGGTGATGCATTTTGGAAAGTCAAACCAGAGTAGGACTTGTACTACAAATGGTAGGGCACTAGGGAGTGTAATGGAACAGAGGGTCCTTGGAGTCCAAGTGCATAGATCATTGAAAGCAGCATCACAGGTAGACAGGGTGGTGAAAAAGGCATTTAGCTCACTGGCCTTCATCAGTCAGGGCATTGAGTACAGGAGTTGGGACATTATGTTGCAGTTGTGTAAGTCATTGGTGAGGCCGCACGTGGAGTATTGTGTACAGATTTGGTCACCCTGTTATAGGAAAAACATGGTTAAACTGGAAAGAGTGCAGAAGAGATTTACAAGGCTGTTGCCAGGACTAGAGGGCCTGAGTTATAGGGAGAGGTTGGCCAGGCGAGGTCTTTATTCCTTAGAATGTGGGAGAATGAGGGATGACCTTATAAAAGTGTTCAAAGTTATGAGAGGCATAGATAAGGTGGACGGTAACAGCCTTTCCCCCGTGTAGGAGAGTCGAAAACAAGGGGTCATGGGTTTAAGGTGAGGGGAAAACTTTTAAAGGGACCTGAGGGGCAACTTTTTCACAGAGAGGGTAGTGAGTATATGGAACGAGCTGCCAGAGGAAGTGGTTGAGGTGGCTACAATAGTATCATTTAAGAGGCACTTGGATAGGTACTTGGAGGACTGGGACTTGGAGGGGTATGGGCCAAACACAGGAAATTGGGACTCGCTAGGTGGACAATGTGGTTGGCATGGACTCGTTGGGCCGAAGGGCCTGTATCCTTGCTGTATTGCTCTGGCTCTGTAACTTATATAATTTGATAGAACATAGAACAGTCCAGCACTGGACAGGCCATTCAGCCTATGATGTTGTGCCAATTTTGATGCCGATTTATATTAAATGTCCTCCTGTGTATCGTCCATATCCCTCCATTCCCTTCATATTCATGTGTCTATCTAAAAGCCTCTTAAACTCCACCAAACCACCTGCTTCCTCTACTACACCTGGTAACCCAATACTGACATCTACCAATTTCTTTGTTTAAAAACAAACTTGCCTCTCAGGTTGCCTTTATACACTCCCCCAACTTTAAAAGCATGTCCTCTAGTGTTTGACACTTCTACCCTGGGGAAAAGATTCTGACTGTCCACCCTATCTATCCTCATGATTTTATAAACCTCTATCAGGTCTCCCCTCAGCCTCTGATGCTCTAGGGAGAACAGCCCAAGTTTGTCCAACATTTTCTTATAGCTTATATCCTCTGATCCAGGCAGTATCCTGGTAAACCTCTTCTTCACTCTTTCCACAGTCTCCACATCCTTCCTACAATACTCCAAGTGCAGTCCGATTAAAGTTTTATGTAGCTCCTGCATGACTTCCTTAATCTTGTACTCAACACCCCTACCAATGAAGGCAAGCATTCCATATGCCTTCTTTACCGCCTTATCCACTGGCATAGCCACTTTCAGTGAACTATGGACCTGGACCCCAAGATCCCTCTGCACTTCAATGCTATTGAGGGGCTTACCATTAATTGTACACTTTCTCCTTTCATCTGACCTCCCAAAGTGCAACACCTCACAATTGCCTGGATTAAACTCTTTATCTGCCACTTCTCTTCCCATATCTGTAACTGATCTATATCCTGCTGTATTCTTTGATAGTCCTTTAGAAAATAGAACAGAGGTCACAGCACGGATCCTTGCAGAACATCACTGGTCATGGATCTCCAGCCAGAATAACAACCTGCCATACCTACTCTCTGTCTTCAATGGGCAAGCCAGTTCTGAATCCAAACTTGCAGTTCACCCTGAATCCTGTCCATTTTCATCTTCTGAATCAACCTACCATGAGGGATCTTATCAAATGCCATACTAAAGTCCATGTAGATAACATCCACTGCCTTGCCCTCATCAAGCACCTTTGTCACCTCCTCAAAAAAAACTCAGGTAAGGCATGACACACTCTGCACAAAGCCATGCTGACTGTCCCTTAGCAGGCCATGCCTTTCCAAATGGGCATAAATCCGATCCCTCAGTATCCTCTCCAATAGCTTCCCTACCACTGTAGTGAGGCTCACTGGCCAGTAATTACCTGGATTATCCCTATTTCCCTTCTTGAACAAAGGCACAACATTTGCTACTCTCCAGTCCGCCGGGACCTTGCCTGTAACTAGTGAGGACGCAAAGATCCTTGTTGAAGCCCAAGCAATCTCCTTACTTCTTATGGGATGTATGCCATCAGGCCCTGGGGACATCCACCTTAGTGCTGGGTTTTCTGAAAAACATTATCTCCTGTTTGGTATCAAAATGTTCCAGCACATTAGTGTGCCCCACTCTGCTTTCATTATCCTCCAATTCCTTCTTCTCGGTAAATACCGACACAAAGTACTCATTTAGTACCTCAGCCACTTGCTCTGACTCCAAACATAAATTCCCTCTTTGTCCTTGAGAGGACCTACCCTCTACTTAGTTATCCTCTTTTTTAAATAAGTGTATAAAATGCCTTTGGATTATCATTGACCCTGCTCACTTTGGATATTTCATGGTCCCTTTTGGCTTTCCTAATCGCCTGTTTGAGCTTTTTCCTGCTATCTTTATATTCCACAAGGGCTCTGTTTGATTTTAACTTCCTGAATCTTACATATGCTTCCTTTATTGTTCTGACTAAATTTATGACCACTCAGGGCATCCAAGGTTCCCTTACCTTACCATCCTCCCCTTAGTCCTTACCGGAACATGCCGATCCTGAGCTCTGCTCAGCTGGTCTTTAAACAACTCCCACATGTCAGACGTAGACTTGTCCAACAGCAGTCGCTCCCAATCAATCCCCCTCAGCTCCTGTCTTACCCTGTCATAATTTGCCTTCCCCCAATTTTGTACCTTGCAAGCTCCAATTTTATCCTTGCTCATAACTGTCTTAAAACATAATGAGTTGTGGTCACTATTCCCAAAATGTTCACCCACTATTAGGTCTGTCACCAGGCCTGGCCCATTTCCCAAAACTAAGTCCAGTTTGTTCTCTCCTCCAGTTGGACTCTCCACATACTGTTTCAAGAATCCCTCTTGGATGCACTGAAGAGATCTTCCATAGCTAAGCTTCTTGTATTAAGGAATTTCCGGTCAATACTGGGGAAGTTAAAGTCCCCCACTTTGACAACCCTGTTGTTTCTGCACCTTTCCATAGTCTGTCTACATATCTGTTCTTCCACTTCTCGGTGGCTGTTGTAATATTGGTTGAGGGATGGCTATTGGTTAGACTCTCAGGAGAACTCCCATGCCTTTCCTTGAAATAATGCCAAATGTCCATCTGAAGTTTGCTTCTGAGAGTAGTCACATCCTTTGTTTCAAGGGACTGAAACTTCCTGAAGTGGTGTGTTGTTTGGGATCCCTTCCCACCAGGTCCACTCTCAATTTTACTGGGATGCTGGAACAAACGAGCTCTCATAATAAGTGTCTGCATAAACCCTGTCCATGATTAAAGCACTCCACAGGCTTATCCAGCTGTCCATCTGCTTGAGTGTTTGTGTGGTCTAACCAGAGTTTTGTAGAGCTGTAACATTACCTTGCGGCTCTTGAACTCAATCCCTCGACTAATGAAGGCTGGCAAACCATACACCTCCTCAATCAGCCTATCAACTTGTGCGGCAACTTTGAGGGATCAATGGATTTGAACCCCAATATCCCTCTGTTCCTCCACACTGTTAAGAATCCTGCCATTAACCTTGTACTCCACCTTTAAGCTCAATCTTCCAAAGTGGATCACTTCACATTTGATTACCCTGTAATCTGTTCCCTCTCCTGCCCAATATCAGCCCCGATTCTCCTACAACCTATCTTCTCTAGAGGAACTTGTGTTAGCCAGTCAACTAGCCAACCACTACATCTTTGAGATGTGAGAGGAAGCTGGAGCTCCCAAAGGAATCTGGAGAATATGTAAACTCTACACAGACACCAGAAGTCCGGATCGAACTCGGATTGCTAGAGCTTTGAGACAGCAGCACTACCTGCTGCAGCACCGCGGCACTCTGGTTACTGAGTTACCTGTGTTTTGATGGAGAGGCTGTGGTGTGGTGTAATCGTATAGGCTTTTGAGAGAGTAAATGAAGAGAACCCGTTTCCTGTCTCAGTTGGCCTGGTAATCAAAGTACACAGCTTTAAGGTCATTTGTAGTTAAAAACATAGAAAACCTACAGCACAATACAGGCCCTTCAGCCCACAAAGTTGTGCCATACATGTCCCTACATGCTGATCCTGAGCTCTGGTTAGCTGGTCTTTAAACAACTCCCATATGTCAGATGTGCTTTTGGCCAACAGCAGCTGCTCCCAATCAATGCCCCTCAGCTCCTGTCTTATCCTGTTGTAATTTTCCCTCTCCCCAATTTTGTACCTTCCTGCAAGATCCAATTTTACCCTTGCTCATAACTATCTTAAAACATAATGAGTTGTGGTCACTATTCCCAAAATGTTCACCCACTATCAGGTCTGTCACTTGGCCTGGCTCATTTCCCAAACTAGGTCCAATATATGTTGTCTCCTCTAGCTGGACTCTCCACAGTGTTTCAAGAACCCCTCTTGGATGCATGGAAGAAATCCTGCCCCATCTAAGCCTCTTGTATTAAGGAAGTTCTGATCAATACCGGGGAAGTTGAAGTCCTCCACTAAAACAACCCTGTTGTTTCTGCACCTTTCCATAATCCGTCTATCCTTGCTGTAGCAGGGCAAGCAGAACTGTACGTAGTACTCCAAATGTGCTCATACCAATGACTTGTACAGCTGTAACATGATGTCCCAATTCTTGTACTCAGTATCCTGAATGATGAAGGCAAGCATGCCAAATGCTGCCTTCACCACACTTTCTACTCTGTCACCACTTTCAAGAACTATGTACCTGCACCCCTAGGTCTCTGTGTTCTCCAACAGTCCCCAGTGCCCTACCATTTGCTGTGCAAATCCTGCTCTGGTTTGTCTTACCAAAATGCAACACCTCACATTTATCCAAATTAAACTCCATCTGCCATTCCCCGAATTGAAAATCAAAAGACTGGAGATGCAAAAATCTGAAATAAAAACAATGTTAGAAACAGTCCAGGTCAAAGAGCATCTTTTCCAGGTCTTTGACCTGATATATAGCCAGAGGGGCAAACAGCACAGAAACAGGGTCTTTCTCCCACCAAGTCCATGCCAATCGTCAAGCACCCATTTACACTAATCCCATTTTTTATTCTCCCCACATTCTCATCAACTGACCCGGTCCCAATGCCCCAGAAATCTAAAGCTGTCCCTACTGCACTCTCTCTCCTGCCATTCATTCATCTACATATCTCAAAGCACTGTGCCATTAAGGAGCTATATCAATGCAAGTTGTGGCATTCTGTACATTGAGTACCCATCACAATTGATATCTTGTCTAACTTACCTATCTGCATCGATCCCTTTTAACAGTGAGATTTGACAGAAACTCTCAGACTGGCTTAGTGGAATTACACTCTCATCTCACAGGTTCAAGTCTTACTACAGATAATTAATGTCCCAGTGCAGTACTAAAGAAATGCTGCATCAGTGGGTGCTATGTGTTTCAGATGAGACATTAAAACAAAAGCTCCTTCTGCCAAGTTAAGTTGGATGTAGGCATTTCCATGGCATTCTCCCACGTCTCAGTGAACAGTCCCCCTCAATCAATGTCAACACTGTACAGGTCATCCATTCATTTGCAAGATTTTGTTGGGGTAAATAGGAATCAAAGCAACCTCCCATGACAGTTGCTTCACTGGTTGCAAGATGACCTGGAACATCTGTAGGTGTGAAAGGTACAAAAGAAATGCAAGTCCTTTTTGTCTGAATTCACACAGATAAGTTCCAGGAATGGACACTGCACAGCATTCAGAATTGGGGACTTTTACATGTCCAGAACAATCATGATGCCAAGCTGCTGCTACTGCTGGACTAACTAACCCCAGCAACCTTTATTTAAAGGAAGACTCACATTCAAACTCAATGCTGGACATTAAGAAATAAGATTCTCTGTTCCAGGGTCAAAACAATGATTGTATTTATTGGCTCTCAAACTCAGAAAGAATGTCACTTGCATTCCTTTTCTTCAAGTTTCTGGCATTTAGAAATGAAAACAATGCTTTTAGAAGGCTACAGATGGAGCCTCACTCTCAGGCAAAGCTCAGCCCTGGATGAGGACTGCCAGGGATTCTGGAAAATTTCTCATTCTGATTTCTGGCACATTTAAAGTCTGTAGTATTAGAATCACCCCGCAGCGGCTCTGAATAGGAAGCTGCACTTGCTCTGTACAAATTCTGCTGATTTTCTTTCATGTAAAAATATCTACAATCTGCCTGTACCAGCGTCATTTGGGGTGTGGTATAGATGCGATGAGTGGTATTCCGGGAAATAGATGTGATGTAGACAGAATAGTGGCAATCCCAGGAAATGGACATGGCATTGACAAGAGTGTTATCTTAGAAATTGACATGGAACAGAGAGGCAATGATTATCCTACAATAGCACATGTTGGGTGTCCCACAAGGTACACAGCATTGGGAGTACACCCGATCACCACCCTCTTACCCCACTCTAAAAGTAAAAGAAAATTGACCATAAATCATTGACTGGTTGAAATCAGTGAAAAATAAGTTCAGTCTTGCCTGACAGAGAACAGGCAGTGATTACGTTGGGTCTTCAGGCTGTTTCCACCTGTCTACTCCCGAAGTCATGCAGATGCACACGCACACACAACCCCACCCACCCCGGTACACCACGAGGGGAGTCTTCAAAACAGGATCTCCAACACCAGTTTGAGGATCCCAATCATTATGGTCCACAACACTGATTCTTCTGTCTCCTCCTCCACCACCTTTTTTGGTGGGGTCCTGTCAGTGGTGTCCTCGTCACCGGGGTAGGAGAGCTCAGGGAAGGGGCTCTCCCTCACCCCTTGGTCCAGGTAGACCCTCATCTCGAACTCAGTCTGTAAGTGTGAGGGGTGGCCGTAGATGGCGATGCCCACCGGCCTGCGGAACTTGGCTGGCACTGCCACCAAGTCTAGGCCACAGGTAGTCGATTGCAGCTCGTACTCGTCGAAGCTGGGGTGCAACGTGGAGTCGGAGATGTACAGATCAGCGTCGCCTCGCCGGCTCTCCATGCGCAGCACAATCTGCCCATCGTGGTTAAGTCGCAGGTAGCTATAGTTGCCAGGCCCCACCTGCCCCTGGACCACGTGCAGCAGGACCCAGTCTTCGGGTACGGGCTCGCTGACAGAGAGCTCACCCAGCACCACCCGGCACAGCAGCACGAGTGGAATCACCCACCACACCACCGTCATGACTCTGCCAGAGAATCCAACTTAGCCCATGTCATCTGCACAGCTCCTGGGGGTACAGCAGAGAGAGGCACCTGTTAATGCTCCTGATTTATCGGGAAGGGCATTTGAAATGAGGGAATATATTCCCTTCCTCCACCCCTTTCCTCTCCAGATTCTTTCCTCCCCCCAAACGACCATAAGACATAGGAGTAGAATTAGGCCATTTGGCCCATCGAGTCTGCGCCATCATGGCTGATTTTTTCTTCAACCCCATTCTCCCACCTTCTCCCCGTAACCCTTAACCTCTTACTAGAATCAGAATTATCATTGATGTATGTGATGTAAAATTTGTTGTTTTGTGGCAGCAGTACAGTGCAAAGACATAAAATTAATATAAATTACAAAAATAAATAAATAGTGCCAAAAAAAAGGAATAGCAAGGCAGTGTTCATGCATTCATGGACCATTCAGAAATCCGATGGCGGAAGGGAAGAAGCTGTTCCTGAATCGTTGAGTGCGGGTCTTCATGCTCCTGTACCATAAAAATACCTAGATCCCTTTGCACTTCACTCCACTCCACAATGTAACAAGTAGTTATGAAGGACAATGGCACACTGGCCTTTTTACAAAGGAGTTGGGTGTTTAATGGGCAAGTATTGTTCCAATCGTTGGGGAGGTCACACCGATGCACAGTTCTGGTCCCCTTACAGTCTGCCTGAGTAACCAACAGGTTCCGTTTTTAGACATCCATAAGTCAGAAAATACACAAAATTCACTTACTATAACCATAACTCCACAGTACTGTAATGAAAGGCATCAAAAGACTGATAAGAAAGAATAATTACTAAAAGTGGAGAGAGAGAGAAAACCAGTTCTGCCATCCATAGGGATGAATGTGTGCAAGTATGTCGGACTTTTGAATTTAATAATATTATAGGAGCTTGTTTGTATGTAGAAGTGTCCATAAGTTTGGGCGTTCATGATGCTGGAAAGGCCTATATTTAAGAAAGGACGTACAAGCATTGGAGGCGGTCCAACAGAGATTCACTAGGTTAATTCCTGGCATAAAAAGGTTGTCCGATCACGAGGGGCTAAAGAAGTTGGATCTGTATTCGAAGAGTTTGAAAAGATAATCTTATTGAAACGTCTAAGAACTTAAGAGGGCAAAACAGGCTGATGTGAAATATTCACAAGTGGAAGAATCTCAAATGAGGGGTAATAGTTACAAGATCAAGGAAGGCAGTCATTTAAAGTTGGGGTCCATAGGAATTTCTTCTCACAGACAGTGGTGTATCTCTGGAATTCTCTACCCCAGTGGGGTGTGGAAGCAGGATCATTGGGGTACATAAAGAGGAGGTAGATAAGATTTTGAAAGATTGGGGAATTAAGAGCTGTGGTGAACCTGCACAGAAGAGGAACTGAGGCCTGGGGCAGATCAGCCTTGATCATATTGAATGCAG
>JAUZTB010000073.1:21838433-21852785 GCA_034780895.1 Rhynchobatus australiae
CTACCATGCCTATCAGCTATACACTATCAGCTGTGAATGCAGCTGATACTTTGCCTAGACTGCCCCTGTGCTCAGCCACAACAAAGTGGTGGGAGCCAGGGGCCTAGTCAAAGCTTTGCACCTGCGGACACAGTGGAACAAACAGTGTGAACACAAGAGACAAGTGGTCCTTGATCTCAGGTCAAGAGAAAACCAGCCCATGATATAAATGCAAATTGTAGCTGTGATTTTAACAGCAGTATTTAAGAGAAACCTTATACAGATAGATTATCTCAGCTACAGTGCCACATGAGGAAGGTTTAACTTCAAATTGCTTCTATTTCTTTCATGTGGCAATTTAGAAGGTTTCGGTGAAGAATACGGGCTGTGTGTTTACATTCAACCAATAGCGAAAGGAGTCTTGATTTGATCACTCTAAGGGTGTCCTGTGAAATATGTTCCAACAGCTTTAATCCAGAATCTTGCAGGTGAAGAATAAAACTACCCTTAATGTGGTTAATCTCATTCAGAGAGGTCACTGGGTGCAAAGTGTGGGAAGCATAAAACTGCAGAGAGTCGTGATCACAATATACATCCAAGAAAGGACATAAATCTGGTAATGTTGGCAATACAGAAGGCATTTGCTTTGGATGTATCTAATTCAGCTGCAGCTGGCCGTAACAGTGGGGATCTGAAATCTGTGCCGATTTCCATCTCCTAGCTTGAGGAGAATAAATGTACAAAAATATAATCAGTATGTCAGAATGAAATGTGTGCTGTTCAGCTAAGTGCTTTGAACTGTACCTTCCCCCAAGGCTGCATTAGCTGAAACACCAGAGTGTGATCTGCAGCACAAGACTGTTGGTTCAATGTGCAAATCACTTGTTAGAAGCAGATAGAGGGACTCCCACCTACTGCAGCAAGAGAGGGAGGAGACAGTTACATTGCGAGAAGCAGCTTCTCTCAGCAGGAGAGGAGAGGCACTGCAGCCTCTTGCTTGGCTGCCGGTGCAGTTATCAAAGGCTTTATCACTGGAAAAGAGACTACTTGTGCCTGGACATTGGGTTCTCTTGTTGCTGAAAACATCTTGTTGCTGAAAACAGAAAGCATTTCACGAAATGCGGTGGGGGTGAGGGGAAAATGTCCTGCTTTTGCCTGCAACAGGCGAGATGGGTTGGAAGGGCAGGTGTCTTTAAAGGCAACGAAGTGATGGGAGCTGGGGACCCAGCAGATGCTTGCACGTGGGGATACAGTGGAACAGTGTGGCCACAGGGGTCAAGTGGCCCTTGATCTCAGGTCACCAGGAAATCAGCCCGTGATATAAATGCAAGTTGTAGCTCTGGTTTTATACAAAAACATACACAGATGGATCATCTCAGCCTCAGTGCCATTTGGTTTAACATTAAATTGATTCCGATTCACTTTATTTCTTTCATGTAGCAATTTGGAAGGTTTTAGTGATTTGTCTTTAAAGGACACCTAGCAATGTGCCACATAAATATTACAGATTATCACCACAGAGGTTTAAATTAATCCTGTCATTAAATGCACTGAAATGGGCTTTTTTTTTATCCAATTCCATCAACTTCCAGCTCGCTGGCTTTGTGTCAGCCAATCTCAGCTGTGAGTCACAGAGGGAGAAGGCACTGTGGACCCAGGTTACAGGAGTGGAGAGAATCAGCCTGGTTCCCACTCTGGACGGTTGGTAACTGAGAGGACGTTGGATGTGGTGGAATCAGGTTCAGTGGGTAGTGCTCTCAGCAGGAACGCTGTGGGCTCTTACCCCAGGGACTTGAGTGCATAATTAGTGTTGACATTTCAGCATTGAGATTGTGCTTCGTTCCCGAATTTCAGAAGAGAGTTTATGCCAAGGCTGAGGATTTGTCTCCCTGCTGGGATGTGGAAGATCTCTTAGTTTTCCCTGTGACCTGGATAACAACCTAAGCTGCATCAGAAAAGACTGATCAGTCAGCCAGTCATTCCATGCAAGAGCCTTTTTATAAAACCATCCATGGGATGTGGATGTCTTTGGTATGACCAACATTTGTTTCCCATTCTTAGATGATAAAGAGGGAACCATCCTCCTGATCCGCCAGAATGTGCATGGTGAAGGTGTGCTCACAATACTGGCAGTTTGGGAGTCCTATGATATTTACCCACACACCTTTCTCGTCCCATGCACAGGAAGGGATGTCATTGATGAATGATCCGAAGATGGTTGGTCCCAGGAACTTGTGCAGCAATGTCCTGGAGCACTGCCCGAAAAGTATATGCTGATCTCAACTTTAATTAAACAAAGACTGAGAATTCACAGCCACCTGGAGCATAGATTATGATGCTAGAGGAACTCAGCAGGGCAGGCAGCAACCGTGGAGAAAAGCAGGTGGACCCTTCGGAACGTTGACCGTCTGCTTTCCTCCACTGATGCTGCCTGGTCTGCTGAGTTCCTCCAGCACCATCGTGTTTTTCATCTAGATTCCAGCACTTACAGTCCTTCGTTTCTCTGGAGCATAGATTTCCAAAGGTTCAGGAGGGATGGAATACCTTCTTTTTGTTCAGTTTAGTGTAGCTCCAACAATGCTTCAGAAGCTCAACACCATCCAGGGTAGAGCAGCCTGATGACTGACACCCATGCACTATCCTCAACACTCATTCCCTCCATGACCAGCGCATAGTGTGTACGTTCTATAAAATGCCCTGTAATTAGTTGGCTAGACTACCCTGACAACACCTCCCAAATCCAAGGGCTCTACCATCAAGGGCTTCAGGCAAATGAGAAGACCACCTCCTGCAGGTTCCCTACAAACTCACAATGCCATCTTGATTTAGAAATCCATCACGGGTCTGTCATCGTCACTGAGTCTAAATCCTGGAACTACCTCCCCATTGGCTTCGTGGGAGTACCTTCACCAGTTGGACTTTAGAAGATGGTGGTGATTTCTGAGAGACAATTACCACCTCCTTTCCAAGGGCAATTGGGAATGGACAATAAATGTTGGCCTTCCTTGTGATCCCAAAATACGAACAAAGAAAAAGAGATGTGCAAGCGAGGCAAGTGAGTTTGAAGTCAAAGGTCAACCATAATCTTAGTGAATGGTTGGGACCAAGCAGCCTGCCCTTGCTCCGATGTGCAATGCTACCTTCCTGAATGTGAAACCATGGGTCAGCTGCCCAGTAGATCTGACTGTAATTACCATATTATGCATATTAAGCAACAGAATAAATGATTAGGCAAAACAAGAGTAAAGTGTTACATAGGCCTTCCTTTCATAACTTAACCATTCTCACTCTTTTCCGGAAAGGAGGATTTAAAGTAGAAATCCATTACCCTGATAAGATAGCTTTGAAATCCATCACCACTGGAGAGACTAGTCAGTAATGGGTTACTGAACTAGTACCGTACATCTCTTGGTAATTAAGGCCAATAGATAGAGGATATTAATTGTACCTTTTTGCAGCATTTACACATTCCCTAAATATTTGATGCAAGGGGACATGATTTACAGGAACTGACTGCATTATTAATTTCTGTGACTAAATCCCAATATTTCCTGTCAGCGTTCAGGCGCCAATTGGTTTGGAACTTAATCTGGATAGAGTATGCAATTCTGTCTCACTCTGCCAGTTCCTGCAACCAGTATCCAGTGAGAGGAAATCACTGTTCAGCAAAGTAAACACTACACTTCCTCTCTCACCCACTCCACAGTCAATGGCTATGACATCCAAAAATAACCGTGGCACCATCAAACCTTAGGCACAATGCCAGACTGCACAGATAACAGGCTTACAACAATTCTGCTTGGGGACAGATCTTGTTTGGGATTTTGAGAAACTGCTCATCTGGGCCCTGCAATAAAAATTCAAACTTGCTGAAAAAAAATTAAGTGGAAAAATCACACACCGGGGACTGGCAGCAGAGATATTTCTTTTATTTACTCTAAGAGAGATTGGCAATGTTGACAAGGGTGACATTTACTGCCAGTTCCTAGTTGCCCTGGGGTGATGTGATGAGTCTGCTTCAGGAACCATGTGGGTTGCTGGCCACCTCTAATGAGTAGGTAAGTTGATAAAATCCACCAGACATAACAGTTCTATGGGTTTAAATACTTGCAATGATATTTATATGTCTGATCTTCCTACTTACTTTATCCAAAGCAGAAGGATGCTATTCAGCCAATCAGGTTCCAGCAGAACAATCCCATTCCCCACCTCCTTATTCCTCTGCACCCTTACTAATTATTCTTACTCCCATGATTAAATCCCCTTTGATAATTTTGTCACCTACCTGCACATTAGGGGCAAGTTACAGTGGCCAATTAACCTACCACTATGTGTTTGGGATATGGGAGGAAACCAGAGCACCTAGAGGAAACACTTGCAGTCACAGGGAGAACATACAAACTCCACACAAATAGCACTGTCCAAGAATCAGTATTATCAGCTGTGACTTAAAAGAAAGGTGATGAATTCATCCACTAACTTAACCAGTTCCCATGTTTCTGCTTTATTCAATAAACACTTTGAAAGAAACTCAGAACTTTTACCCTGACAAGGGGCAATTAAAAGTCTGTTTTGCAGTAATGAAACTCAAGTCAAACATAGGCCAATCTAGGAAAAGCTGGGATCAATCTTCTACTGAAAGCAGCCTTTGAATTCCAGATTTGCTTTAAAAAATAGCAAATGCATCCTATTTAAAGTCTGTGAGAGGTGTTGTCTCTAATGGTCCTCCTTTAAAGTGGAGATAAAGAATCTCACAGCACTACTCTGAAGAGGGGAGCTAAAACACATGATCTTGCCATTTATTTCAGCATGTGCTGTAGAATCTTGCGGTACTCAAACTGGCTCCTTTCTCTCCACATTACCCCATTGACTACAGTCTACAAGTTCTTAAACGAGGAACACTTAAGGACACCCAGAGGTCACCAAGCTTTCTCTCTTTCTTTCACTGGCGACATAATTGCAATACTACCATACTCTTGCTTAGAATGGCTAAATAAAGCAGCAAAACCCACCAACTATTTTAACCATAACTAGATCTATGGACTTGCAGACTTCCAATGATATAAATGAATCAAAATACCACAAATCCCTATATCTGGATTGAAATATGAGAAGTCAATGAACCCTTCCAGTAACAAATATTCATTCACTAGTCTTAGTAGAAATTAACGTCAATGATTGCAGCAAGCATAACACTTACCCTGGCAATTTCAGCATACGCCAATCCCAGTATCCCCTCCCAGTTGGAACCATTGATGAAGAATTTATCAGACTCTGTGATGGCAGCAATGTTTGCTCTGACCGAGACATTAGGACCATGTGGAATGCTGACAATGTCTGTCCCGAGCTCCCCTTCCCACTTCCCCTGGGTGTAGGGGACGTAGACACTCTTCCTCAGGTCTCGGTAAGTGCTGGAGCTGAAACACAAAGGAATTCGGGCGAGTAAAATAAAGAAATAAACGGCAAAAAAAAGAATTGAAATGTTGACCACTTCAACATCAATGTGATAAATCATCACAAAAAATTATGCTGTTTTATCTATTGTGATTGGTGGGTCTGAGTCTGAGTGAAACCATGACCTTTGAAAACTGACCAGACACAAGAAAGCAAAGTTACCTCACTTCATTCATTTTACTTTCAAGTCAATCTTCTCTCAATTAAAGCTAAAATATAATCAGTCATCAATTTCATTCTGGGCACATTCTCCAAATTCTCATCCTCCACAGTATTTTCTAACACTATCATTTCCCAGACCAGCCTCCCTCATATTTTTGTCTCTCTTGGTTGGCAAATATTTCCCAGAAAATTGTGGCCAAGTTAGCCTTGGATGGGTGGCCGTTAACGAACAGATCAAGGCTCCTCCATTCATAACCGTCTAAGATAACAGAAACGTGAACTTCATTCTGGGATAGGTTTGAAAACTAGCTGTTAAAGAGGAAAATGTGATAGATTTCAATGTAGGTCCCAGTCTGAAAATGCCTCAACCCAAATATTTCTCCTCCTTCTTCAATCAGTTCAACTTTTTTAAAACAAGCTCCCCCATTTGCTCTACTCAGCCGTATTTGTCTAATTTCTGGTGAGAAGATTCTCCATTGATTGTCAAGAAAAAAATCTCAGAACTATTTACAAGCGCAAATATATCAACACCAGATGTATTAACTGTGTGCAGACTTATTCTGTCACAGGTAAAATTCTTGAACCAGTCATCAATGAATGATCTTCACTGTGTGTTTCCCTCAGAATTCTTCACTTTTTCTTCTTATGGTTTGT
This sequence comes from Rhynchobatus australiae, assembly GCA_034780895.1. Classification (NCBI taxonomy): domain Eukaryota; kingdom Metazoa; phylum Chordata; class Chondrichthyes; order Rhinopristiformes; family Rhynchobatidae; genus Rhynchobatus; species Rhynchobatus australiae. The sequence continues at coordinate 21,844,683 of JAUZTB010000073.1, forward strand.
CTGAAGCTGCCGTGAGAGTTTAAGGTTGGGAAGACCTCAACTATATGACGTGAACCTTCTATGACTGCTTGTTCACAGAGGCTGTGTGTAATAGACGCAAGGCCAGGGAGAGGACAAGGGACTCAAGCCATGATGGGAGAGTACATTTCAAACTCAACTTGTCATCAGAGTCGTGGTGTGACACTTGACGAGGGAGTGGATGGAGATCGTTTCCCAGGAGTCAGCTTCAACTGTGTGACACAATGGTGAAGCAGGTAGTTCTGCTACCTCAAAGTGCCAGCAATCTGGGTTCAATCCTGACCTCCAGTGCCATCTGTCTGGAGTTTGCACTCATTCCATGTGGATTTCCTTCCATATCCCAAAGATGTGCAGATTGGGAGATTAATTGGCCACTCTAAATTGATCCTGGTGCACAGGAGGGTGGATGGAAACTAGGGAGAATAGGTTCTGGGAAAACCAGTGGGGAATGGGATTGTTCTGAGTCAGCATAGACATGATGGGCTAAATGGTTTCCTTGTATGTTGCAAGGAAATATGGGAATGTTAGTCTCAGCACCACAGTCAAAAGGTGACATTTGCCCTCAGAGGGTGGACAAGGCACATTCCTGGTTCAGAGGGGGCTTACTGTGCACGAATGTCCAGTCTCATTCAACCTTGCTGTCTGGGCATAATATGCAAGTATCTTTGGGTCAGATAGTGAATGAAATACAGGTCCTCCCAAGGTTACAAGCGCCTGGCTTCTGGACACCCCCGTGCATATGAATGAGCTCTCATAAATATTATTAAATTCAAATGAGAACCAGTCTTGAAGAGAAACCTGTTTCCATGTAACCTCCCTGCAGTAATCAGACACCATTGTCTCTGAGGAGTACAGGCTGCCAGGTTCATCGCGGGTGGCCACTTAAGAGAGTTGCTTTGGAAATTGACAAGCAATCACTTCTATTGATACTTGTGAAATGATGATCTACTTAATAATGTGACAGCCACTGATAGTTCAGGTCCATGAAAGCCAGCCACTGAGCGTAGGACATCCTGACTCTGTACCATTGTAATTAGGCAGGGGAAGACAATAAATAAATGCTTATGTTAATTGGCCGTCATCAACACCGTTACAATACTGTGGAGGTCTGGTTACCATATCGAATAATTTTGTGTATTTTCTGAATGGATAAAATCGATTCATGGATGTCACCCAACTCAAGTCCCTGGTTTTGGGTTGGGTTCAGAATGGCCGTGGTTGGGGTGGTTCGGGTTGGCCGTGGCTGGGTTCAGTTCAGATTGGTCGTGGTCAGGTCAGGTTTGGATTGGCAAGAGTAAGTTCGGTCTGCATTAGCCATGATTGGGTTAGGTTCACAACAAAACCTGGTTAACAAGATCTGTCAAAAACATCCCAGAATAACAACAGGTCAGCAAATGATGTTGAAGGAAATGAACTGCAAACTTTGAGAATTCTGGAAGGGCTGGATGTACATTTTACTCTGTGCTCCCTAGCCCTAGACTCTGTGACCAATAACACAGGTAACTGTCCACCTGATGAATTAATTAACACCTGATGAAAATAATTAACCATTCATTTCCAAATTCCTGGTGATGCAGCCTCATTAGTGTAACCTCGCTTTGTCCTCCCAAGTATGTAATAATCACTGGCACAGTCAAGCAGAGCATGAAGCCACCTGGGAAACTCTCCTACACTGCTCCAAAAAGCGTGATGTTTGGGGTATGATGCCATCTTGTGAGCCACTGTTTCCATTCTCTGAAAACAGGCACACCGGTCTGAGCTCTGTCACAGGACGGGATAACTAGGTGGACAGAGGAAAACATTCAAAGGTGTGTCTCTTTCAGAATCACCATTTACACCATGGGTGGATACTCAGCCCATCATGTGTGTGTGTCAGGACTCTGAAGATTAGTTCGGCCTCCCTCCCTTTAACAATTGATTAATTAAATATTGACACAGTCATCAATATACTGAGTAAATTACACTATGCTTTATCTTGGTTCAATCATCAAAATTAATGCAATCCTTTAAAATCAATGTGTTGGCACAAATTTAGTTGATTCATAGTGACTTCATGTGAACAGCCTCATTATTGGTGCAGGGCTATTTACAAGGTGTGCTCAGGCAGTTAACTGAAGTGTTTTAGTTTCTCTCCCAGGTCTGTTGCTCCATTCACATAGCAACCCTCTTTCCGAATGTGGATCTCACCTCGTGAGGTTGAGAGTTGAATACACACTCCAGAAGTTGCAGCATTTGAACCTACGCTGACTCTCCAATTCAGTGCACTCAGTTGTGCTATTGCTGATCCACATCCTCTTACGGTCAGCGCCAGGTGCCAGCTCAATTTTGTTCTAACAAATATATCTATATACACGTACACATTGAGGAACCAATCATTGTCTGTATAAACAAAGTATTCCATTTCTAGACCACTTGTGTTAAGTGGCTCCCTGCCTTGCACTCCTCTAATAGATAATGGTCTTTATGTAGCTGCAGCTTGTGACTTCAAAACTGATCATGGCCATTAAGTTTTAATGGAAGTAATTTGTTAACTAATTTAATTTCCTTTTAAACATTTTACCATGTTTATTAATGTGTGCTTTTAAAACATATTTATATTTATTTGGGGGGTATATTGGGGACAAAGGAGAAAGCCTTAGTAGTATGTGAATTCTTTTATACAGCTGTGGGGAGTCCATGCCCCTGTCTCTGGTGGGTACCAAGGGCCAAGAGATGATGCACCGTCTTTCAGATGAGACAGAACAACTCTCCTCTCTGATAGGCATAAAAGTGGTCACTGTGCTGTTTGAGCAGGGGAGCTGTCCTGAGTGTCTTGGCCAACATTCAACAAAATAACAGGGAAACAAGCGAATTGAAGTACTTTGGGACATCATGAGTCCATGCAACTTCAAGTTTACCTTTAACATAACCAGGCTCGATCTTATCACTCACAATACTTTTTACTATCCCAATGAGCAATATTTTCTGTCATAGAACAGACGATATGTTGTTTATATATATCCTGTAAGACTCCACTCTGGTCTGCTCCCAATCTACAAACCCTGACCGTTAAAAGCTAACTGACCATTTTTAATACACTACATAATTAACCACTCTCAGGCATATCTGCTTACATTTCGGAAATTTTAGTAAATCACCTGGGTTTTAGCTTTCAGGATCAAATGTGGTTCAATGGGCTGTACTCTCTGAGTCAATAGGTCATTGGTTCAACTTCCAATTATGCAACTTGACTACAAATGACTTGGCAGCTTATTACCTACACGAAGAGAGGTTGCAAATGAAGGGGTACAGAAGGATCTAGGTGTTCTTGAATCTCAAAAGGTCAGCAGTCAGGTAATTAGGAAGGCAAGTGGCCTATTGGCCTTTATTGCAAGGAGACTGGAGTTGAGAAGTGTTCCATTCCAATTGCGCAGGGTGTTGGTGAGTCCTAGGCACAGTTTTGGTCACTTTATTTGAAAGGAATATATTAGTGTTGGAGGCAGTTGTACATTCCACTCTGATTCTGAAATGCAGTACCATTGACTTCACTGGAATCAAATTTCAGAAGTGAAGCAGCATGATGTCTAGCTGCAACTATATAGCTCGCATTATTGACCTGGGGCGAATTTCTGGACCACTAATCTTGTTATTGTAGAATCCATAGAAAATGTATAGGACAGGCCTTTCAGTCCAACGAGTCTTTGACAATCAAAACAGCTTACTCTCACCTTCTGGCACTAATTCTGTCATCCTGCAGGTCACAGCTCTTCAAGCACATTTTAATGCGATGAGTGATTCTGTCTCTACCACCCTTGAGTTCCAGACCTCCAACATCCTCTAGGTGGAAAGAATTTTTCTCATCTACCCTGAATCCTTCCACCAGATGTTTTAAATCTTAAGGCCCCTCTGCCATGACAAGTATGTTCTTCCTATTTACTCTGTGTAAAGTGCTTCATAATTTTATACGTCCAATTAAATCCCCCCCCCCTCAACTGTTCCAAACAAAGTAATACTGGCTTATCATTCTTTCCTCCTGGCTAAAATTTTCCAGTCCTGGCAACATCTTTGTAAATCTTCTCTGCACCCCCACCGGCAATCTCACCTCTCCTGAATATGGTGACCAGAACTATAGGCAGTGTTCAAGGTGTGTTCTGACTAGTGTCCTGTACAATTCCAGTGTAACCTCTCTGCTCTTATAGTCTAAAACATCCCTTATGCTTTTTTAACTAATCTTATGGACCAGTTCTGCTGGATCTATGATAGACAGTCCTAGGTCCCTCTGATCCTTCACACAATCTCAAGACTCCCCCATCTAATGCATAATCCCTTGCCTTGTTGCACTTCCCTGAACAACATTTTTCTGAGCTGAATTTTATCTGCTAGTTTTCAACCAAGCTGACCAGCCTGTCAATGTTCTCCTGCAACCTGCAGCTTTCTTTTCACTGTCAACCAAACACAGTCACATTTTATATCATTTGCAAACTTCTTCCTCATGCCTCCTACCTTTTAAGTCTAAATATATCACAAACAGCAAGAGACTAAGTACTGAGCCCTGTGGAACCCCGTTGTAAACAGCTTTCCAATTGTAAAAACACCTACCAAGCATTACCACGGTAGTGCGGCAGTTAGTGTAATGCTATTAGAGCGCCAGTGACCCGGGTTCAATTCTGCCACTGTCTACAAGGAGTTTGTACATTCCCCCCGTCTTTGCATGGGTTTCCTCTGGGTGCTCCAGTTTCCTCCCACATTCCAAAGACGTACAGGTTAGGAGCTGTGGGCATGCTACGTTGGCGCCGGAAGAGTGGCGACACTTGCGGGCTGCCCCCAGCACATTCTCAGCACACAAAAAGACGAATTTCACAGTGTGTTTCGATGTACATGTGACTAATAAATAATTATCTTTTGCTTCCTGCCACTGAGCCACATAACACCAAATCACATGAAACAAAAGATCAAAGTCTATCCTGCAACCTGTTTCCTTTTCTTGCAACAAAACAATAAAAAAAAATCAATCGGATAATTCTAACATTACAAGCAAAAACGCAGCAGGCATCACACTTGTTTACCTTTCACATCAGTCAATCTGCAAAGAACTCCATTGGTCTCCTTCCCCCACCGGCCATTGTTTGGTCAAACAAGCTCAGAGAGGAGTTGTAAGTCAGTGTTATTTAAATTACTGGTTTATTTATTAATCAGCCATTTTTTTGGCTTAGTTTTTTTGCATGTACAATTTCACTTAATGTCATTATCAACCCATCAACATCAGCTAGGTCTAACAGGCACACTTCCATATTTTCACCCATCCCTATGTGTACTCATATGTAATTCCTTCTTCATGTAATTTTAATTGTGGTTCCCAGGCATACACACCTTCATAATACGAGGTATTCCTCTATTTCAAAATTCACTCTTGCTAATTTTCCACCTCTAATTTCCTCCTGTCTGAATCTATGCCAAGCCTTCTATTCCTCTGCCAAACTTGTTTAAACACTTCCTAACAGCACGAGTAAATACACCCAGGAAGATATTGGTCAGGATCCTGTTGAAATGCAACCCTTCTGTCTTATGCAAATCCCATCTTTCCACCATCACTTGCTACCTGAGAGACCTTACCACACTGGCTGCCCTCTTTCCTAGCTCCCAATGGGGTCTACACTTCAAAAAAATGCACTCTGGAATGCCCAGAGTTTTTGATATATCCTGTATAATTGCAAGGTTTTTTTTATTCCCAGGAACTAAAATGGGGTTTGTGCAACATGGAAGCCTAGTTTTATCTCTGCTGCCTCAGTTCTCAGAAGTACTAATAAAGAACACTTCCTTAATTAGACTCTACTGACTGATGTATACCAGCCAAGATTTATTTGGAGTACAGAACCTCTCCTTACCTCCTCCCACCCCCTCCTGAGACTTCCAACACATAAGCAAAGTGGTGTTTGCAAGACTCACATCATACAGAATAATACTGATCTGCACTGGGGAGCTGGGCCCCATGACAACCAAGGACATTTCTATTCGCTTCACTTGTTTGTTTTCACACTCCCTTCCTTTTAACCTTTCCATGGCCATGTTTCCATTTCAAACCATCAAATATACTCCAAGTTCTTGCCTGAAATTCCCAAGCGGGAATGTCTCTTTCAAGTTTCTTTTGAAGACAGGGTCTCACGTCTTGCATTAAAATACTCATCAAAAAGAGTACTCACAAACGGAAGCTGCATCTAATCAGAGCCCCTTTTATACAGATTACTTTCTCAGTGGAAACCGGTGTATGTACATAGCATTGTTGTGTAAAGACTTAAGTTACAAACTGAATTTGCAGGAATGTTTACAAGCTATGAACATATGAATTAGGAGCAGGAGAAAGACCACTCAGACCCTCAAACCTGCTTTGCCATTTAATAAACTCATGGCTGATCTGTAACCACATCCCTTTTCATCCCTTGTCTTACAAAGTGTCTGCTTCCATTGCCCTTTTGAGGAAGAGCGTTCCAAAATCTCACAAAGCTCAGAGGAAAAAAAAATTGCCTTGTTTGTGTCTTAAATGGGTGATCCTTTGTTATTAAACAGTGGCTCCTGGTTCTTGATGCTCCCAAAAGAGGAAACATCCCCTCCACATCCATCCTGTCTTCTTAAGATCTTAAATATTTCAATCAAGTCTTCTCTCACTGTTCTAGCATAGTCTAGATCCTTTCCAGAAAGAGTAATAAAACTATTACTAAGGTGGCATCATTTTACTCTATTCTTTATGATCATTTTTGTTTAACTGGAGTTTGTGTTTGCTTAACAGTGGTTTCTGTTTGAATGGGTTCCTGACCTTTAATGTTGGAGAGTGAATCCTAGAGATTTAGTCAGAAAAGCATCAACCCAATCTGTTAACTAATTTAATGTTCTTCCTGGCCAGTATCACATTTACATCATTGGCACTATGTTAGCCTTAGGGGAGGACACAGTCAGAATGTTCAGCAGATCCCTCCTCAACTAGCGAGAGCTGCTGGTCACATGATTATGTTTAGGACAGATGATGTGTATTTCGAGAATGTTTAAAAATCTAAAATTACATAAAACCATTTTAATGCAGAACTTCTGGAATTGTTTTAATGACATTGGATGTGCTCATACTTGGCATTAAAACCCTCGCTCAAGAAGAAATTTTTCTTGTTCCATTCTTGGCTCAGGTGGCTGGTTGTGGTTATCAGAGACAGACACAGCTAGTTTTGTTGAGCAAAATTCTGATGCTCCTATTGAAATAAGGATGATTTATCTTTTAGGTCTTGTAAGTTCACCTACATCTATTGGTCATTTACATAATCAAGGTCCCAGTTATTCTTTCAGGTGGATGTAAAAGGTCCAATAGCACTGTATCATAGTACAGCAAGAAAATTATCCCTGTCAGACAGCCAAAACTTCTCAGTTCATCAACTTCACTGACCCAAATTGTCTGGTCATTAATTACTCTTCGTGGAAGCTTGTTATGGGTTAACTGGTAATTACGATTAAAGTACATACTTCATTGGTTGTGAAGTGTTTGGGACGTCCAGAGGTTCTGAAAGGGGCTGGAGAAATGCCCATCTGTCCTTTTTCACTTTAACCTAATTCTACAACAATTTATCATCTCTCCTTTTCAGAGGTCCATCCAATAATCACTCTGCCTCTTATACCCCTCTCGAGATGGAAACCAAAATTGATAAATCTCTCACCTCACATTCTCTTTTCCTCCCATGGGAATTATCTAAATGTTCAGGTCAGTGTTTATCATTCAACCAACGTCATAAAACAGATATCTCTTTACTATTTATGGGACCTCACTGTGCATTGATAAACTGCATACCAACAGGAGCTGCCTTAGTTGACAAAGAAATGCATTTCAGCCATCTTTAACCCATGACTGGTGCTACATTCATGCCAGTTCCTTCCTTCATTTGCTTCTTGTTCTCTAGTTTCAGAGTTACCAAAGAGTGCTAATTTGCAATAAGATCTGGAGGTCAGTGACCAGTGATGTTCCGTGGGGATCTGTTCTGGGAACCCTGCTCTTTGTGATTTTTATAAATGACTTGGATGAGGATGTGGAAAGGTGGGTTAGTAAGTTTGCTGATGATACAAAGGTTGGTG
>JAUZTB010000073.1:22704536-22724811 GCA_034780895.1 Rhynchobatus australiae
CTTGGGAGCATAAATTGGGAACGGATGTTCTTGGGGAAGTGCACAGAGGAAATCTGATTGTTTAGGGAGTACTTGCATGGGGACATGGGGTTCTGGATGGGTTAATCCCATTGAGGCAGGGTAAGGGTAGTAGAGTGAAGGAACCGTGGTTGACAAGAGATGTAAAATATTTTGTCAAGAGGAAGAAAGAAGCTTACCTAAGGTTTGGAAAGCAAGGATCAGACAGGGCTCTGGAGAGTTACAAGGTAGCCAGGAGGGAGCTTAAAAATGGACTTAAGGAGAGCCAGAAGAGGGCATGAGAAGGCCTTGGCAAGTAGGATTAAGGAAAACCTACAAGTATGTGAAGAATAAGAGGATGACTAGAGTGAGGATAGGACTGATCAGGGATAAAAGAGGAAACGTGCTTAGAGTCGGAAGAGGTAGGGGAGGTCCTTAAGGAAAACTTTGCTTCAGTATTCACCAGTGAGAGAAACCTTGACATTTGTGAGGATGGCATATAACAGACTAATACACCAGAGCATGTCCTGGAACTTTTGAAAAACGTTAGGATAGATAAGTCACTGGGGTGAAATGGAATATATCCAGGTTATTAGGAGAAGCGAGGGAAGAGATTGCTGCTCCTTTGGCAATGATCTTTGCGTCCTCACTGGCCACAAGAGCAGTGCCAGATGATTGGAGGGTGGCAAATGTTGTTCCTTTGTTTAAGAAAGGGAGTAGGGATAACCCCGGGAATTACAAACCAGAGTCTTACTTCAGCGGTGGGCAAATTACTGGAGAAGATCCGTAGAGACAGGATTTATGAGCCTTTGGAGAAGCATAGGCTGATTAGGAACAGTCAGCATGGCTTTGAGGGGGGCAGGTTGTGCCTCACGAGCCTGATTGAATTCTTTGAGGATGTGACAAAGCACATTGGTGAAGGTTGAGCAGTGGATGTGGTGTATACTTTAGTAAGGCATTTGATAAGGTTCTGCATGGAAGGCTCATTCAGAAAGTCAGGAGGCATGGAATCCGGGAAAACTTGGCTCTGTGGATGCAGAATTGGCTAGCCCATAGAAGACTTACATGCCCTGTAAGTCCTGAGGGTGGTTGTAGATGGAGCGTAGTCTGACTGGAGGTCGGTGACCAGTGGTGTTCTGCAGGGATCTGATCTGGAATAAGTGTGAAGTGATACACTTTGGGAGATTGAATTCAAAGGCAGAATACAAGGTTAATGGCAGGACACTTAGCAGTGTGGAGGAACAGAGGGATCTTGGGATCCACGTCCATAGATCCCTCAAGATTGCCGTGCAGGTTGATAGGGTTGTTAAGAAGGCATACAGTGTGTTGGCCTTCATTAGTCAGGGTATTGAGATCAAGAGCCACCATGTAATGTTGCAGCTGTATAAAACTCTCGTTAGACCACATTTGGAGTTTTGTGTTCGGTTCTGGTCGCCTCATTCTAGGAAGGATGTGGAAGCTTTAGAGAGGGTGCAGGAGGGATTTACCAGGATGCTGCCTGGATTGGAGAGCATGCCTTGAGGATAGGTTGAGTGACCTTGGGCATTTCTTTTTGGAGTGGAGAAGGATGAAAGGCGACTTGATAGAGGTGTACAAGATGATAAGAGGTAATAGATTGGGTGGACAGTCAGATACTTCTTCCCCAAGGGTGAAAATGGCTAACATGAGTGGGCATAATTTTAAGGTGATTGGAGGAAGGTATAGGGGAGATGTCAGATGTAAGCTTTTTTTATATACAGAGTGGTGGGTGTGTGGCAGAGGTGATGGAGGCAGATATATTAGGGACATTTATGAGACTCTTAGGATAGAAAAATAGAGGGCTATGTGGGAGGGAAGAGTTAGGTAGATCTTAGAGTAGGATAAAATGTTGGCACAACATCGTGGGCCGAAGGGCCTGTACTGTGCTGTAATGTTCTATCATTGTATCAGCCACTAATTTCACAGCTCTCCATTTCTAAATGTTTTTGAATTTTCAATATTTTAGCAGCTATCTTAATCTCATGTGCCTGCTCTAATATTTATTATTTTTTCTGCAAAATGTTTCAAGTTAAACATTTGTGCATTTTACTTTTATTACTGTGAGAATTCTTCACATCCACATCAATAACATTGCTGGATCTTTGTGAGTAGCCCTTAAGGGTAGCTGTTGGTTTGTGGCCAACTACAATACCCAAGTTATTATAAGTAACATTAAAATAAAAAGAACAAATTTTACTGTGATACCCCCATCATTTAGCAGTAATAAATGACTCCTTATGAAAGAGAACCTTCATAGCACCAATGTGTTTTGCCAGAGCAGTGGTGTACAAGCTGTAGCCAAATCTGGCCCAACACTGAATATCTCTCACTCATCACCCCTTCCCACAGAGCATTCCTGGTGCAAGTTCCCAGAGTTACCTATTGGTTGAAGCTCAGTACTGCACAGCACACAGACTTCCTGCTGTAAATAATAAACCTCCTGCCAGTTAAGCCACACCCAAGGCTTACCAGCTGTGAAAACTGGCAAAAGTGCTGTTATACTTGTGAATAAAGTTTTGAAAAATAGTCTATATCTTAAAAATTTATCAAACTTAATTTTACTTCATGAAACTTTATATGATTGAATATTAGATGATACAGCATGGAAACAGGCCCTTCAGCCCAATGAGTCCACACCAACCATCATACACTAATCCTACATTAATCCCATTTATTGGCACAGAAAATGAATCACTAATAACATTAGATGACCACATATCAATAATGTGATCTAGTACGAAGCTAGAAATACAATGATTCTATAAAGAGGAAATAGATGACGATTTACAAAAAGAAATGGTTTTGGGGTATTAGCATCCAGAATAATTATGCACCTGCAAACACTACTAGTGGGCAAGCAACAGGTGTTAAGAGACAGGAATGTGGAAGCAAGTGCTGTGATCAAAATCCAATGAGGACTTTGTCAAGGATACAAATTAATCTTTCATAAGACCTGAACTTTTTCAATTAATATGCTACAAAAAAAACAACCTGATCAATTACTAATCACTGATCAAGGTGTTAATATAGTTTATGTTAATAAGTAGTACTGAACAACCTTCAATAACTTATGGGGGAGAAAAGTCAATCTTTGGAAATTCCAAGATGGTAAAACACTAATTTTCATTGCTTCTGATTTCCACATTGAAAGCCGACACAACTCGGAGGTTACATAACATCCCTGAATAGTCCAGGTGGTTTTGGCACAAATGTGCAATGCCAAGTTCGTTTTATTTTTATAATGCACAAACAATTAAAATACAGTAAAACATACTAGTTTACAACTAGGTTCTTCGGAAATTATGAATAAATAATTCAAAGCAATAAAAATAATCAAGTAGATTAATTATAAACTTAGATTGATGTGACTATTCATAATGTAGTTATAAAGGAGCTGAAGCAATGCCCATATGTTGAGATAAAATATTATAAAATTGTTTCCCCTTTCAAAAAATTATTCTCTATTGTGCTGCTCATCAACATTTTAATTGTTAATGTTAGATGAACATTTGCGTACCTAAACCTGAAAGAGCACACTGGCACATGTGCAGCCAGCACTCCTAGACAATTTCAAGCAACATCTATATATTTACTAATGTTTCTCTTTTCAACCTTCAGCTTGCCTTTTCTTAAATTAAGAATGCAAAAGCTGTCCATTCTAATAATAAACTGCACCACTAACCCAATAGATTTGTGCTGTAATCAAAACTGGACAGCATTCAGAATTGGAAATGAAAGTATTTAGTGTCAACCTGTCAAGAGATCACCATATCAATAAAGAAAAATTGTGGATCACAGCCGAAAAATCATGTTAGCACCAAGCTCAATATTAAATTAAGTGGCTGTGATTTTTTTCTTCCATGTACATACAAAATCTCATCTATGCTAATTAACAGTGATCTTCCATTTGCAAAAGACTTCACAATTAGATTATTTTTACTCAAATAATTACCACCTTAACTTTTATGCAAATGCAAATTTCAGACAGAACACCCCATAAAAACATAATGAAACCAAATTAGACAATGCCAAAGATATTAACAATAGATATTAAAAATCTGATCAAAGAAGTGAGGATTAGAGAATGAAGGAAAGGGAAAGTCAACAGAATGCAGAATCCATGGATGATTGCAGGTCTAGAGGAAATTACAAAAATTATGCATAGTAAATCACAGAGAAAGTTCCTCACCTCATCCCTGACTATCTGAACAAGGTTTTATAAACAATGTTTATAAATTCTGCAGAGTTGGTATAGCTCAATGTCCAATATTCTTCCTTCTGCAGTTATCATAGACTGGCCAGTTGAGTCAAAACTTTAACAAATTTGGGAAAAAAAATGAATTTATCAAGCTGGACTTGGACAGATTAAAACTCAAAATATTTAATACAATTCATTAAATTTAAATTCATCTTATTAACAATTAAATCCAAGCTGGTTCAATTGAACACAATGTAAGTTACCTGAAACTTACCTCTCTCCCCACAGATGTTTCTTACTATTGAAATGAATGGAGTCAGCATCGGGTTTAACCTGGCCCAGGTTCACCATCAGACTTCTCAGTATAAGCTATGAGATACTGCAGGAAGTTGGTGCTATGCCACTGGGCTTCATGTGGAATCTGGAGAATAGCTGGAATTACAGCAAGAAGTTTGGGACTTCTTCATCGGAGTGAGTAGCCCCCAGATATTTTACGTGTGTCAGTTTGGACTACCTTGCATAAAAAACTGTGCACTCCCTTGGCAGTTGTAGTGAAAGGTGCAATAAAATATTGACATCACTTGAAGGAGATGTCCATCCAGAGTGTTATAGCAGAGATTCAAATGGTACCTGGAGCATTGCAATGATGCAAATTGCTGTTCCTAGAAATTGGATGCACTGGGCCAGTTTCCAGTTGCTGTTATCTGCAGTACATAATCAGGAAATCAAGGGCAAACATCCTGCAAGTTTTGATCAATTTGTTTTTTTGCTAATGTTTCAGTGAAGAGTCTTCTTCTCTAAGTCAATGTTGGAGAAAGTGACTGTGGCAATATCAAGTTGTGTGCAGAGATAACGTTGGGTTTCATCATAGTCCATTTGATACTTATTCTTGTGTTTATATCACTAAGACTAATGACAAGGTGGGATTCAGGTATAGGAAGCTGTGGGATCATACAGCCAATCACAAAAGGCTTGACATCATCTTTGGCAAAACAACCTGCTTTATTAGCATTCCAGCTATCTTAACTATTCACACCAAACACCACCAGCACACTGCAGCTATAGCACATGCAGTCTATAAAATGCACTTCAACAACTTGGCAAGTTGTCAACAAGCATCTTCCAAACAGTCAGCCTCCATCATCCAAAAGGACTGAAGTTAGCAGGGGTATAGGAATGCCATCAGATGCAGGTTTCCCTATAAGTCACATGGTCCTAACTTGAAAGCATAGTACCATAACTTCATTGTCATTACAAAGTATTATAAATCTGTGCCTGATGGGGTTTTGGGTGTACCTTTGTTCAACACAAGGACTGCAGCAGAGTTCATCTCTATCTTAATAATATTAGAAATGGGTATTAAGTGGTGGCCTTGCCATTGATAATCATGTCCTCTGAATGAACAGAAAAAAAGGCTCAAGTTAAAACAGAACTGAGTAGTTATCAGTTAAGATTAATGGACTGGGTTTGGTCTTCTAGACCAAGGGGTGATGTGTTAGAGGTCTTTAAGATAGAGGGCTTTGATGGAGTAGCTACAGAAAATTAAGATCAGAAGGCAAAATCAGAACCAGTAACCATGAATATGAGAGCTGGTCACCAATACATCCAGAGAATTCAGGAAAGCTGTAAGCATGTGGAACCTGAAGTAGGTGACTAGCATTTAAAAAGAAGCCAGTTAAGCACCTGAAGGAAAATGTTGAATGTGGTTAGATGAAGAGAAAGGAAAAGCATATGTAGAGCATATTCACCTGCTAGACCTGTTGGCACAAGAGCCTGTTATGTGTATTCAGTTCTTTGTTAATGTAAGCCATCACTGAAGATTTGATAGCTACATTGAAATATCTCTGTGAAAAGACTGCCAAGGAAGACAGAGCAGAAGTAGGAAAATCGGAGGTGTAGTTATCTAAAATGTCACTAGCCATGCAGACTTGTTACTTAAGGACTATTGTAAAGGAGAAAAAGCATCCAGACGATAGTTGTTGGAAGAGAGACAGAGTCACTACCTTCATAAAGAACTTGAATCACTCTTCACGAGATATAAAAGCTCCTCTGTTCATCATCCACAACAATCAAGTCCCACCGATAACTGTACATTCCTTCAGATTTTATATTAATAAAGACTTCCTTTTCAGTAGTAGTCATGTGCATGCCTAGAGTGTTTATGAACTCAGATCCGAGGAAGTTTTAAATTAAATTAAGAATTCTTCAAAGATGAAAATGCATCGGTTTCATGAAGGGAGAATATCAGCATTGGTCATGGTACTATGTTTACCACCCAGTTAATTAAATGAAATCACAAAAATAATTGTATTCAAGGGCCCATTGTCACTTTAATGATCCTTACAGATATCATCTGTGCTGTATGACTTTACGACTCTTTAAGATTGTCCTTAAAACTGTGATCCTTCTCAATGCCTTGGTGATATTTCCCACCTTTAAAAGATGATATAATAATACAATTTTATGTAATTTTAATGTGGGTAGTGTGAATTACCATTCTATTTCTGTTAACTAAAGGAAAGCCTATTGAATACTGAATTAGCCATTTTCTGCGGAGGAGAATCTTCCTGTCCAATTGGTTAGTTAAGATGTAATATTTGCCCACTATTAGACTGCAGCAGTGTAAATAATCATAACAATCATGGCAGCAAGACATTACAAGTTACATTTCCAATTAACCAACCTTCAAATAAGACTAGACTATTTTTCCAAATTGCTTACATTTGAGGACCTGGAAGTCGGGGCTTCCTGCCCAGTATAAAGTCAAATATCTAGCTATTAACACAGGTCAAAATACAAATGTACCAGCAGCCCAAAGCCCAACACCTTTCCATTCAGAAACCACTTCGCAGTTGGCATTATCTTACCTCGCTAAGCAATGTCCTTGTTTGTATAACTTCACTCACACTGTGTTCATTCATCTCAAATGCGAACAGAAAATGACCTGTATGTACTGGTTATGTGTAGGCAAGCTGCTTTGAGGCTGTGGAACTATTGATAATACCAGCTAATTTATACTGCAAGCTTTTAGAGACAAGGCATAAAAAACACTGCTGCTGAGGTGTAAACAATCAATGTGATTGTTCCATTACTCTACTGAAAGTAATGGGTTAATTTTTAGAAATACTAACAATCAAACTCCATGGCCAAACTCTTCACAAACTACAACTTGGACTTTTTAAGATAATACTTTCTGGTATGGAGTGTGGCATAGACTACAAGGGGAAGGCCAGAACACATCTTAATGGTTGGTATCCAGCAGGCTAAATATTTAGTCAGCACAGGCTTAAGCGCAAGGCCGACTGAATTGATGGAAAAGCTTAGACTACTTGCCCAAGGAAACCATGTGCAAATAAAATTGATGGATGAATATCAAAAAGCCTGACATTGGTCATTCATGCCAGGTTTGTTCTTGTTTATTATATAGATCAGTTTACACTTCAGCAACAGGTGTGAAGTTCTCCTTTCCCTTTGATTGCAGTGACTCATCTCAGTAACCAGGACCCTGTTGGCAGCATAACCTGGGTCAACTTTCAGGAAGCAATTCAGGTTGTACTGAACTACATACAAATTGTTGTACAATTCCTTAATCAGAATTTGCAAATGAATCTGAAATTGTGTTAATAGTAAACCTGATCCCTCCCACTGAATTGCTTTATGCCACTCACCTATTTTTCCCCAACAATGCCTCCTGTTCATAAAATTACCAGAAAAAACACACCCGAGGAACAGAAGCATTTTAGAATTCATAGACCAAGAAATTGATAAGGAAAAACAGAATTAAGGTAAATAGCAAAAATCAAAAACAGGTTCAACAAATTTGTAAAAAGGAAAAATCAAAGGAAAATATGCAATCTTTACAGATAATTTATAATGGAGAAAGAAACAGGCAGAATTTAATACTGTGTTCATGGAAGACAAAATCCTCCAGTAAGAACTAAGCACTCAATCCAAGTGAGGAAACGAAACTAAAGGAACAATCCTAGAAGTTAATGAGCCTGCAAACTGCCCAACTTTAGTCTAATATAGGTAGCAGGAAAAATATTGCAATCTTTTAAAAAAAAGTTGCATCATTGTTAAAAAAAGTCACTGAGCAGAGTTCACAATGAAATCATAGTCAATTCTTTTAGTACTGCAAAGTTGAAGCAAACCAATAGATTTGATAGCAATCTTTGCATCATCTTAAGTGACAGGTGAGTTCCCAGGGGAATAGCCAATGTTGTTCCTGTTCAAGGAGGGCAGTATATACAACCAGGAAATTATAGGTTGGTGAGCCTTACATCACTGACAGGGAAATCAATGAAGATTCTTAGGGATGAGATCTACTTGCATTTGGAAAAGAATAGACTTAAGGATAGTCAGCATGGTTTGGTGCAGGGGAAGCAATTTTATACAAATATGGAGTTTTATTAAGGAGGTGACAAAGATGATTGATGATGGCAGGGCAGTTTTTAAAGCCAAGCGCTGGGACCTTTGTTGTTTGGGATATCTCTTCAAGTGATTTGGACCAAAATGCAGGTGGGCTGATTAGTAAGTTTGCAGACAAAAATATTGACATAGTGAGGAAGGTTGTCAAAGGATTCAACAGGATTTCGACCAGTTGGAAATATGGGTAGAGAAATGGCAGATGGAGTTTAATCCAGACAAGCATGAGGTGTTACACTTTTGGAGATCAAGTGCAAGAGGAAAATATACAGTGAATGACAGGAGACTTCTAAGCATTGATGTACAGAGGGATCTACAGGTACAAATCCATAGCTGTCTGAAAGTGGCAACACAAGATGGGCTGGTAAAGGCCTACTTGCCTTCAAGTCAGAAGTCATGTTGTGGTTGTATACAACTGGTTAAATCACACTTGAAGTATTTGCATTACAGGGAGGATTGAGAGGCTTTGGAAAGGGTGCTGAAGGGGTTCACCAGGACGTTGCCTGGATTAGAGCATTAGCTGTAAGGTTGAACAAACTTGGATTGTTTTCTCTGGAGACAGACAAGCAACCTGATGGAAGTATTTAAAGTTATGAAAGGCTTAGATAGGGTAGACAGTTAAGAGCCTTGCCACCAACCCCCCCCCCCCACCCAAAGAGTGGAAATGTCAAATAATAGAGGGCATACTTTTAAGGGGTTAGAAGGACATTTACAAGGCAAGTTTTTGTTTTAAAAAAATGAGTGGTAAGTGCCTGGAACATGCTGCTAGGGAAGTGCAGGAGCAGATACAATACCAATGTTTAAGAGGCATTTAAACAGGCAGGGAATGGAGGGATATAGATAACAAGCAGGTACATTGGATTAGTATGAACTAGTATCATTGTCAACACAGACATTACGGGTTGAAAGACCAGTTCCTGGGCTGAACAGTTGTCTGTGGTATATCTAGATCTTCTATAGTCATTTGATAAGGTTCCTCAAATGAGAAGTGGAATAAGATTAAAACATGTGGAACTAGGCTAAATTTTCATTATGGACAAAAATAAATTAGGAATGAACAGGTCCTTGTGACATTAGCAGGCCAGAGATCAAGAGAAGTTGGGGCTGAAGCACAAAATAATTGGATTTGGCCAAGGGGACCAAATGAAATATTTCCAAGCCATGCTTCACAACAAAATGGGAATGCAAATAGTGATGCAAATGGAGAGGCCATAAGAGTAGATAGACAAACTGATGTGAGTATGCAGAAAAACAAGGGTATTCAGTTCAGTAAAAACAAATGTTGGGTACTTACATATTTAGAAATGTAGATTTTTACAATGTAATTTGCCCTTATACAAGTCACTAAATGCTTATCTGCAGGTGCAGTAGGCAATTACAAGAGTAGCCTTTACTGCAAGAGAAAAATGAACCTAAATTGGTTATCTTATAATTCAGGGCCACAGTGACACCAAGCCTATAGTATTGTGTATAATTTTGGTCTCTTTGACTAAAAGACAAAGATTTCAGGGTCCAGAAATGGTAGGTATGTCATGAGAGCAAGTTGGGTAGATAAGGGTTTAAGCGAGTGAGGTGACCTCATTGAAACAAAATTACATCAAGGGATAACTTGGAGATAAGAAACTGTAGATGCTGAAAGAACTCAAGTCCAGCAGCATCTATCGAGACAAAAGGGATGTCAACATTTCAGGTCATGATTCTACATTGGTTTTGGCCACAAATCTTTCTCTATCCCAGACTTGTTACTAGGAAATTTCTACATTCCTCAGTCTTAATTGAGTAGCCCTTTCTCTGGAAAATACACCACTCATTCAACATTCTCCCACTGGTGAAAACATCAATATCTACCCTGCCATGCCCCCTGAGGAACTGAATGACCTACTCCTGCTCCAGAGAATAGGTTATAACCTTAGATCACACTTGACTAGTGTTGAGAACACTTAATTGGTCTTTGAGGGCATCACGGAGATTCAAACAGCTGAAGCAGAAATTTATGAATTAGTATTGCATTTTATGGACTTTAGTATGAGATAATTTGAAGGAAACCAGTAAATCAGAAACCATTCTGCAGATAGGTAAACTTAGGACATGACTGATAATTAGTGGCAAACATGAGTGGTGGAAGAAAGTGCAGGAAGCACTCAGCAGGTCAGGCAGCATCAAGAGAATGAAACATTGACATTTTGGGTCAATGATTCTTGAGAACTGGAAACAATTAGAAAATAGTTTGCAAAGGGGGTTACAGTGTACTTTACACTAATTGTAGTCATTCCCTTTTCTTTTGACAGCCCCCACCACTCAGCAGCTAATGATTTTTAGAACTGGGAATGTAAGGAAAAAGATTTGTTGGCCCAGAACAAATGCATCTCACTCTACTAATGCTGTTTGATGAATGGTTGATTTACAGCATTAGTTTCATGCTCCAAGATGTTAGAAGTTGGGAATTCCAATGGCTCTTGATGCAAGTTATGTTGAAGTGATAAATAGATTAAACAGGTATATTGTCAAATATTAGCCTTAACCTCACTTTAATTGAATGGTTTAAAAGCCAAATGCTATTCCATCATCCCAAAACATTACTACTTTGAATGTTCTGGTACATTCCCAACAGACTCTACAACTATTTGATATTGTGTATTCTGGAAGAACTCTTCTCCCCTGACTTCTCATGTCATTCATTAAGAATGCCACAGCAAACATTAAAATAGCTTCCAGACTGTCACATTCCAGGCCAAGTAGCCTCGAATGTGACAGTCCCCCAACCACCCCCACAAAACTTGGATCTTTTCTGGACATTAATTGTACACTGTTCTACTGTCTTAAACATCTGGTCACAGGTTTCAAATGGCCAGTTAATTTTTTGATCTAGTATCTGTTTCAGATGTCAAAGAATATTTTTCCCCATGTTGCCTGGCCAGTGTTGCAGTCTTTGCACAGGTTCTGTAAAATTTTGGAAAGGATATTACAATTCAGTTGTAGTGGGCAGCAAATTGGGATAAACAGTGGGATATTCACAAGCAATCAAGGTTGTGTCATTTTGTGCATGCATCTCTTACTGGTTGAAGTCATTGTTCACAATTCAGAAATAGCAAGGTTAGTGCAGAGGATCACTTCACCAAATGCTATACTAGGAAGAGCTAGCACTGAAATCAGGGATCAGAAGGTTGAATTCTTCCCATAGCAATGTGTAGTCCGAGATGAATTTGCCATGGACATGCTAACTCATTAGCACTGAGTAAAAGCCATAACAGAATTTCTCTACAAATTCCAATTTTAAGTATATAGGAAAATCTTTATTCTGAACCAGCAGTGTACACTTACTAAAAAGGCAGCTTACTGGGTCTTCAAAAGTTAAACAATTCTTCTTGCCTCTGTACAATCTTACAGAATAAACCATTATGCAGATTTTGAAATCCAACTCAGTTATCAGACAATCCCACATTAGAACACATCCACCTTAACATTGTTACAAGCCTAGTTGCAAGTGTAGCCAGACACGTGAACAAAGGTAGCATCACATTTGTCAAAAACAAAAACTGTACGTCAAAATTTCAGTAAATTGAGGTCACATCACCCATTTCTCACAGGATTCAAGCAACGAAACCCCTCACTAAAACACGTAACCCATAGTAAACAGACACGTGCATTGTTATAGGTTTCTGCACAACATCCTGAAGGCACTGTTGAGGAATTGCTTGTGCAAGTTAATAGACTGAAGCAACTTGAACAAGCCACTAACAGCCTGAATAAGTTAACACGCCAAATGGACATAGGCTTTCGCGCTCCAATTCGATAGAAATCAAGTCGGGTGCGGCGGGGATAAATCCCAGGAGTTAAGCAGAAATGCAGCCCTCCATCCGCTTACGTGGCATAGAAATTCTAACCCGGCCGCCTGACTAACCCTCACAACCCACCCCAGCCCAGGTAATCTGTAACAGAAACAAGAACAATTTCGTCCCCTTGCAATCAGAAAATGCAGACCCATTTCAGGTTTGCTCAAGAAAAAAAGTCATGAAACCAGAAACTTTTAAATGTTTTTTTTATATAAGAATAAAAAGTAGAACACAAGTTTGGTAACAAAAAATGCATAAAACAAAAAAAAGCCAGGAGCCTCAACAGCCCCTTGTGTCCATGTCAAAGGTCCCGAGAAGGGCCTTTGGGTTCAAGTTTAGTCTTTTAAGGTCCATTGCATGATTTCTCTTACGGCTTTTGCGACGAGTCCTCCCGCTGGTGTCTGTCCCCCTCCCGGCCGCCGCGGGGCGCCCTAGAAGTCCTGCGACTGCTGCGAGCTCTTCTTGCCGCCCGACTTGCCGCCGCTGCCCCCGCCGGTGGCCGGCCCCGAGCCCGACTTCTTGGGCAGCAACACGGCCTGGATGTTGGGCAGCACGCCGCCCTGCGCGATGGTGACGCCGCCTAGCAGCTTGTTGAGCTCCTCGTCGTTGCGGATGGCCAGTTGCAGGTGGCGGGGGATGATGCGCGACTTCTTGTTGTCGCGGGCCGCGTTGCCCGCCAGCTCCAGGATCTCGGCCGTCAGGTACTCGAGCACCGCCGCCAGGTACACCGGCGCCCCGGCCCCCACCCGGTCGGCGTAGTTACCCTTGCGCAGCAGACGGTGCACTCGGCCGACTGGAAACTGCAGCCCAGCCCGGGACGACCGCGTCTTGGCTTTAGCCCGGACTTTCCCGCCGCTGCTTTTACCTCTCCCCGACATTTTCTGCTTCGCTTCAGTCACCTGTAAAATGGCGCTGGGAACTTGGCGGGTCCGCACCTTTATAGCCATCCCGCCCCTCAGCGTCATAGTCCCGCCCCCTCATCGTTCGTCCATTGGAGAATTGGACTTCCCACCCACTTTCCTATTGGCGGCCTCTCACATCAATCTGTATAATCTCTGGGCCAGCCAGGATTTGCTCGCGCCGTTTTTGTGCCTGGCTGTGATTGGACAAACCAACCGGCCACGGACCAATGGTTGACCTTCCCGCCTCAAAACAGGATTTAATTTTTCAATGGAAAAAGGCGCGCTGATTAAAGCGGGTTCTTATAGTGAAAGCAGCGCCAAAATGTTTTTATACGTGCATTTATTTAATTGTGCTGCATTAAAGTATAATATTGTTAATAAGTTTGTTGGCTTTTTTTAATTGGAAAGAATAAGTACCTGCAGGCTGCAGACACAGCGCCTACAATGTAATATAACTTGTGATTTCAGCAGGTTTTTTTATTTAACTTTTGTTAGATCTCGAGACAAATTTTCTCAAGTTCAGCAAATGTGCCTTGTTTCTTTGCGAGTTTTTATGCTGCGAGTGCTTCTGTTGTGGACAGACTGTATCCAGGGTCTGTGTCTGCAACTTAGTTTCCTTATGACAACCGAGACGCTTGAATGGAGATAAAATAAACCAAAACTCACTGAAAATAATGAATGTTAAAAACGTAGCGCAACTTGCGAATGTAAATTCTTCTACATTGTCTGTTTCTTCACTTTATGCCATTTACTTCGGTGTACATTTGATTTAATGTAAAATATACATTCGCTGCAGTGTATAAGGGGAAAAAAAAACATTAATTGAAACTTGGCCGAGTTGCAGGAAATAACACCCACAAAGGGTACACCACACGGTATATGTTGAATATTATAACTGACAGGAAAGACTGTTTAGTTCGTTAATCGATCTGGACATATTTTGTTGTTTAATGGGAAGGCACTCGGCTCCACTTCAGTTTCACCTTTCTAACATCAGTGGATTCAGAGTGTGAGTTTGGGTGAGGAGGGGCAGCGAAAAACTCTTGAGCTGTGTTTCTCTTTAGATAACAAGCTCTCTGTATCTGTTAATAACCACATCCACATCAAGATAACACGCTCTTCCTGTAATATCAGAAACATTTCCACCCGCTAATCATTTTTTGTCCGGCCTGAACATGTTGCAGTGTTCCAGTACCATAATCAACCACAAATTACACTACCATAATATTTTATCCCATCTTCACATGTTTTCACTCTAACAGAAGTTTTTGGTTTCACCCACATTTTCCTGTGACCCAGACTTCTTATTTCTCTTTCTCAAGTCTAGTGGAGGGTCTCTCATCTGAAACATTTACTGTTTCTTTTTCCACAGGAGCAGTCAGGCCAGCATTTTCCATTTTTCTTTCTATCCTACATGTATAAAGTCTAGCCTGCCAGGCAAGTCTCAGCTATAACTACTGGTTACACAGGACTAATAGCTTAATGTGCTGATAACTGTTCCACAATCATTAGGCTGAAGAAGAGCTGGTTTCCATGCTGTATAACTCCATGAACATGACATCCCTCTCCCACCTTCTGAGATACTTGCATCTCTCTCTTTCCTAATTCTGACTGTTTTCCTTTCCACAGATGCTTGAAGAGTTGACTTGAAGGGTTTTTCCATAATTTTATGTTTTTGTTTCTGATTTCCAGCATCTGCATTTTTTTCGGTTTTCTAAACCCTGGCCTTTGGTGCCAGTCAGGGTAGGTGATTGGTGAGTATTTTCTATTTACGTACCAAATAGTCGTAGAGTCATACAGCACCTTTTGGCCGACCGAGTCCACACTGACTATCAAACACCCACTTCTTTTAATTCTCCTCACCTTCCCATTGACTCCCTCCATATACTACCACTACCCTATTCACAAGAGGCAACTTATGGCAGCCAATTAACCTACCAATGCACATGTCTTTGGGACGTAGAAGGAAATTGGTATTGGTCACATGTAACAAAATACAGTGAAAAGCTTTCATTTTGCCTCCCATGCAGCCAGATCATTCCACACATAATTACATCGAGGTAGTAAAAATAAAACAGATTGCAGAATATGGTGTTGGATTGGAGCACTTGGCGGAAATCCATGCAGTCACTGGTGGAACGGAGAACATGCAAACTACACAGACAACACTGGAGGTCAGGATCAAACATGGACCACTGCTGCTGTGAGGTAGTGACTGTACTAGCTGCACAACTGTGTTGCTCTAGTAATAGAGAAACACAAACTGGATTACATTTTAAAGGTCCTTTATAAGGTACAGCAGGGGATTTCAATCCTGTGTGTAATATATTGCAGCGTGTGGGAACCCTGAGACACACCTTGCAGTCTGGATGACCACACCTGCAGGAGATGCCTCCAGTTTGGCCAGCTTTTGTTGTGTCCGCAGTGCAGAAACTTGCATGAATAACATACTTTTAGAGACATAGAGACTGCAGATGCTGGAATCTGGAGCAACAAAGAACCTGCTGGAGGAATTCAGTGGGTTGGGCAGCATCTGTGGGAGGAAAGGTCCTGGTGCAGGGTTTCAACCTGAAATATTGACAGTTCCTTTCCTCCCACAGATGCTGCACAATGCACTGAGTTCCTCCAGCAGATTGTTTGTTGTAACATATTTTTAGAGATGCTCAGCCTGCACTTTAAGGTAAGGCAGTCAAAGCAAGTTAACAACCTGTAGAGGAAGGGAGGCAGTTAGGTAGTCAGGGAACCTCATTCCAAAGCTGCTTCTTCATGTTGGAAAATGGTGGGGGTAGATGTACCTCTGTGGAGCCCAGCCAGAGCCAACGTCACAGTGGGTGAGTCAGCTGCACAAGGGGTGAAGAGCACAGATCCAAGAGCAGTAATAGCACAAGACTCAATAGTGAAGGGAATAGACAAGCAGTTCTGCTGCTGTAGAAATGAATCCAGATGTAAGGTCTCTTTATTAGTCACATGTACATCGAAACACACAGTGAAATGCATCTTTTTGCGTAGAGTATTCTGGGGGCAGCCCACAAGTATCGCCATGCTTCCAGTGCCAACATAGCACGCCCGCAACTTCCTAACCCGTACATCTTTGCAATGTGGGAAGAAACCGGAGCACCTGGAGGAAACCCACGCAGACACGGGGAGAATGTATAAACTCCTTACAGACAGCGACCAGAATTGAACCCGGGTCACTGGCCCTGTAATAGTGTTATGCTAACCACTACACTACTGCGCCTGCTCTCTACTGTGCCTGCCTCTTGTATTGCCTCCTGGATCCAGGGTCGAGGATGTCACAGAATGGTTGCGGGACATTTGAAAGAGGAAGGATAAACAGCCAGAAGTTGTGATTCACATTGGTACAAATGATATGTAGATGGCCATACTAGAGAGGGAGTATTATGTCCAATTCTGGTTTCCCAGCTATAGGAAGGATGTCATTAAGTTTGAAAGAGTGCAGAAAAGATTCATGAGTATGTTACCAGGACGAGAAGGCTCGAGTTAAAAGGAGAGGCTGATTAGGCTGGAACTGCTTTCACCAGAGAGTTTCAACCTGAAATATTGACAGTTCCTTTCCTCCCACAGATGCTGCACAATGCACTGAGTTCCTCCAGCAGATTGTTTGTTGTAACATATTTTTAGAGATGCTCAGCCTGCACTTTAAGGTAAGGCAGTCAAAGCAAGTTAACAACCTGTAGAGGAAGGGAGGCAGTTAGGTAGTCAGGGAACCTCATTCCAAAGCTGCTTCTTCATGTTGGAAAATGGTGACCTCACCAGAGTGACCTTATAGAGCTATATAAAATTATGACAGATGTAGACTTGGTGAATGGTCATAGTCTTTTTCCTGGGATAGGGGAGTCTAAAATTGGAGGGCATAGATTTAAGGTGAGAGGAGAAAGATTTAAAAGTATCTGCAGAGGCAGCTTTTTCACACAGAAGATGGTTAGTAATATGAAACAAGCTGCCAGAGGAAGATGTAAAGGTGGGTACAATTACAATGTTTAAAAGACATTTGGATAGATACATGAATAGAAAAGGACTAGAGGGATGTGACCCAAACGCAGGCAGATAGGACAAGCTCAGATAGACGTCTTGATCAGCATGCACAAGTTGGGCTGAAGGGTCTGTTTCTGTGCTATACGGCTCTACTAACAACACAGGTAAAAAGAGGGATGATGTCCTACAACATTAGTTTAAGGAGTTAGGTTACAGAACAAAGAGCAAGACCTCTAAACTGGAATCTCTGGATTACTTCCAGTGCCATGTGCTGGTGGGTATAGGAACTGGAAGATCAGGTGAATGTGTGGCTACAGAGATAGTGTAGGAGGGACAGCGTCAGATCTCTGGATCACTGGGACTGTTTCTGGGCAAATGGAATCTGTTCAGGCTGGTTAGGTTGCACTTGAACCAGAGCAGGTGCAACCTCTATGCCGGGAGGTTTGCTAGTGCTGTTGGAGAGGATTTAAACTAATTTGGCAGAGGAAAGGAATGCAGAGTAGATGTATAGTTGGGTGGGGGAGGTACAGTTCAGTGCAGAAGGAAAACTAAATCAATCCATTAGACAGAGAATACATAGGAATATAGGAGGTATGCAAGGCTAGATTGCATCATTTTAATGCAAGGCGTCTGACTAATAAAGCAGATAAATTAAGAGAGTTGATTAGCACATGGGAAAGGGATATTGTTTTTATTACAGAGACGTGACAGAAAGACTGGCAACTCAACACTCCAGACCGCAGAGTCTTCAGGTGTGATGGGGGGGTTGGGGGGGTGGAATTTAAAAGAGGAGGTGGAATTGTGATATTAATTAAGGAGCCCATTACTGCAGTAATGAGGGAGGAGTCCTAGAATAATTCAAAGGAGGCCAAATGTATGGAGCATGCAAAAATAGGGTGATCATTTTGCTGGGGGTACACTATCCAATAGTGTAATAGTGAGCAGGAGATATCTAGCAGATATGTAGGCCAAATGTAAGAATAATATGGTTATAGTGGCAGGGGATTTCAACTTCCCCAGGATTGACTGGGATCACCTTAGCGTGAAATTCTAGAGAGGGTGAAGTTTTCAAAGTGAGTCCAGGAGAGCTTGGACCCAGTGTGCAGATAGTCCTCATTTGAGAAGGGCTGTACTGTATGTAATCTTAGGGCGTGTGACTGGACTATCAGTTGGAATATCAGTGGGAAAACATTTTGGAGATATTGACCATAACTATAGGTTTTGTGGTAGTTATGGAAAAGAATAAGGATACTGCATATCCTACATTACAAAAATAACCACACCTTAGTAGTACTTCACTGAGTATAAAGTGCTTTCAGATAACCCCAGGTTTTTGAAAGATGCAATATAAGGCAAGTATTTTGTTCATTGATAATGGGGTGAGGTGTGTACAGAGGCAATTAATGTTTGGGAATTAGCAATAAACCATCCATGACATGAATTGCCTGTAGGGTGGCACTGTGCCAAACTCATTAGTAACGCAGGAAGCCATCAGAGACAGCCTGAGCAAGCAGCTGTTGACTGGGTTGGAAGGTGGACTTTGCAGTCGGACTTTCAGAATTGCTGTCAAAGCAAGATTGATTATTATGACAAAATCCATCAGGCAAACATTTTTTTAATTATCAACTGCTGCATAGGTGCATTTTTGAGTTCCTTGCTGTTATGTTTTTCTACAAACTACAGATCTAATTTGGAGCTAAAGGTAAATGAAGTCATTCTCTGTAGCTATAACACTTTATTCTGCATTCTGTTATTGCTTTCCCTTGTACTACCGCGATGCACTGCTGCAATGAAATGATCTGTATGGATGACATGCAAAACAAAGTTTTTCACTGTACCTCAGTACATGTGACAATAACAAACCAAAGAAACCATTGTTTCTTTGCATGTGTCAGGAAAAGCAGAGCTTGCATTAATAAAACACCTCTCACGTGCCTTTCGAGGATACTGAACAGGTGCAGGTGACTCTCCGGAGATTGCTGGGTAATGTTGAAGGGACCATCACCTTTCAGCATTGTGTTGTATAACCCTTGTTACTTGCATAGAGCAGCAATAACAGAACCTAGGGAGTAAATGCTCTCTTGTACATAGACGATGTGCATGTGAAATTGGGGTGAAGGAACAACTAAATAAGAGAATCCTCAAAAAGACTAACTAACAGAGGGACACTCAAAAATTTTATGCAACAGATTGATTGGAAATTCTAAACACTTCCCTAAAAGAAATATTTTGAATGTGAATACCACTTAGTTTACCTTGTATGCAGGTCCCGTGATACTGATAGACCTTATTTTATTTAAATCAGTTGCAACTATTAGACATAAATAATGAACTGGAATTATGCCTATACAGTGATACATGCTGTATGTAGTTCTCTCCCATGGATTTGTTATAAGAGCCACCAAATTAAAAACAGAAAATCCAACTATGTAGTGGGGGATGACATTTCCACAGTCTGATTCTTGGCTGTAGAAGACAAACAATGCCATGTTAAAGGATAATTTTCAAGCCTAGTATTAAAACTACTGAGACTAGAGGAGTCCCTGCATAGGTCAAACCTCACCCCCTTGAGTCACATCATCGTTTGGGCTCCATCAGGTAGATGGCAACTATGCAGGTCACATCACACACAACGGGGTACAGCTGCACTGACTGTCATTGGCTATGGCATGCCATTTGATGAACAAACTGAATTACGGAGCTTTCAAAAGATGTTAAAATGAAAGTAAAGAACATGTGTAATGCATTTAAAGCAAATATTTTTTACTTAGCTGTCATACAATCCCCCGAAACATGACAACTGCATTATCATCCAATTCTGTTCCATTACCATCTAATAGGACAAAAGGTAGGCATTATGGTTCAATATCTCTCATTGGTGTTCA
Source organism: Rhynchobatus australiae (assembly GCA_034780895.1). Classification (NCBI taxonomy): domain Eukaryota; kingdom Metazoa; phylum Chordata; class Chondrichthyes; order Rhinopristiformes; family Rhynchobatidae; genus Rhynchobatus; species Rhynchobatus australiae. Next base: position 22,724,791 of record JAUZTB010000073.1, read on the forward strand.
GATAATGTAATTATTAATATA
>JAUZTB010000073.1:22859682-22871211 GCA_034780895.1 Rhynchobatus australiae
GAATTAAAGACACACTTGTTATAATTTCTCCTATGTTTATTGGACATTCTGACCAATCTTATATAGTCACAATTAGGAAACCTATAGATTCATAGAACATAGAACAGTACAGCACAGTATGGGCCCTTTGGCCCACGTTGTTGTGGTGAACTATATGAACACCTCTTCCATGATCAATCTAACCCTTCCTTCCTGCACAGTGCTTAACCCTCTTACTTTCTTACTTTCATGTGCCTATCTAAGAGCCTTTTAAATATCCCTACAACCACCTCCAGCAGTGCATTCCAGGCACCCACCACTCTCTGTGTAAAGAACCTAACTCTGACATCTACCTTGAACATTCCTCCTCAGATCTTAAACTGATGTCCTCTAGTATTGGCTATTGCCGCCCTGGGGAAAGGTGCTGGCTGTCCACTCTCTGTGATATCATCTATCAAGTCGCCTCTCGTCCTGTGTCACTCCAAAGAGAAAAGCCCTAGCTCGCTCAAACTTTCCTCATAAAACATGTTCTCTAATCCAGGCAGCATCCTGGTAAATCTCCTCTGCACTCTCTCTAAAGCTTCCACATTCTTTCTATAATGAGGTAACCAGAACTGAGTGTGACCTAACCAGAATTTTATAGAGCTGCAACATTACCTCGTGGCTCTTGAACTCAATTCCCCAACTAATGAAGGCCAGCACACCATAAGCCTTCTTGACCACGCTATCAACTTGCACAGCAACTTTGAGGGATCCGTGGATTTTGACCCCAAGAACCCTCTGTTCCTCCACACTGCTAAGAATCCTGCCATTAACCTGGTATTCTGCTTTCAAGTTTATTCTTCCACATTTTATTCACCTCACATTTTTCTGGATTGAATTCCATCTGCCACTTTTCCGCCTACTCTGCATCCTGTCTATATCTTGTTGTAACCTACAACAACCTTCTACACTATCCACAACCCCACTAACCCTTGTGTCTTCTGCAAGTTTACTAACCCACCACTCCACTTCATCATCCAAGTCATTTTTAAAAATCACAAAGAGCAGGGGTCCCACCACAGGTCATCAACCTCCAGGCAGAATATTCTCCATCTACTATCACCCTTTGTCTTCTGTGGGCAAGCCAATTCTGAATCCACACAGCCAAGTCTCCGTGGATCCCATGCCTCATGACTGTCTGGATAAGCCTGCCATGGAAAACTTTGTCAAATGCTTTACTGAAGTCCATATACACTACATCCACCATTCCACCTTCATCAATTTGTTTTGTAACCTCTTTGAAAACTTCAATTAGGCTCATGAGGCATGACCTGCCTCTCACTAAGCCATGTTGACTATCCCTAATAAGATTATGTTTCTCCAACTGCTCGTAAATCCTGTCCTTAAGAACCCTCTCCAATAGCTTGTCCACCACTGGCTTAAGACTCATTGGTCTATAATGCTCAGGATTATCCCTATTACCCTTCTTGAATAAGGGAACAACATTTGCCATCATTCAATCCTCTGGTCCCACTCCTCTGGCCAGGGAGGATGCAAATATCACCATCAAATGTCCCCCACACCACCACCCCTCACCCCCGCCCAGCAATCTCTTCCCTCAACTCCTGTAGTAAACTGAGGTATATCCCATCCGGCCATCTGGTCCAAGGGACTTATCTACCCTAACGTTTTTAAGAAGCTCCAACACAACCTCTTTCTTAACCTTAAAATGCTCCAGCACATTAGTCTGTTCTACACTGACTTCACATTCGTCAAAGTCCCTCTCCCCAGTGAACACTGAAGCAAAGTATTCATTAAGAACCTCCCCGACCTCCTCCGCCTCTAGGCACATGTTTCCCCTTTATCCCTGAGTGGTCCTGCCCTCATTTTAGTCATCCTCCTGTTCCGCACTTATATGTAGAACACCTTGAGGTTCGCCAAGTCTTCTTATGTCCCCTTCTAGCTATCCTAAATCCATTCTTAAGCTCCCGACTACCTTCTAATTCTCAAGAGCTCTGCCTGATTTCTGCTTCCTAAAGCTTAAGTATGCTTCCTTCTTCCTCTTGACTAAATATTTCATCTCTCTTGTCAACCATGGTTCCTTTACCCTACCATCCTTTCCCAGTCTCGGTGGGACAAACCTATTCAGAAACCCATAAAAGTGTTCCCTAAACAGCCTTCATATTTCTTCTGTGCATTTCCCTGAGAACATCTGTTCCCAGTTTATGCTCCCAAGATCCTGTTAATACTGTCATAATTAGCCCTACCCCAATTAAAATCTTTGCCTTATCATCTGTTCCTATTCTTGTCCATGGCTATGCTAAAGGTCAGGGAGTCGTGGTCACTATCTCAGAAATGCTCTCCCACTGAGAGAGTCTCTCACCTGACTAGTACTAGATCCAGTATGGCCTCTTCTCTAATCGGACCACATACTGCGTCAGGAATCCTTCCTGGACACACCTAACAAACTCTGTCCCATCTCTACCTTTGGCACTAAGGAGGTGCCAATCTATATCAGGGAAGTTGAAGTCTTCCATGACAGCAACCCTGTTATTTTTGCACCTTTCCAAAATCTGCCTACTGTTCTGCTTCTCAGTGTCCTGGTGGCTGTTGGGGGACCCTGTAGAATACTCCCAATAGAGTGATCACTCCCTTCCTGTTTCTGACTTCCACCCACACTGATTGAGTAGACAATCTCTCCACAACATCCTCCCTTTCTGCAGCTGTGATACAATCCCTGGTTAGCAAAGCCACTACCCACCCCCCACCTTTTGCCTCCTTCCCTATCGCCTTTGAAACATCTAAACCCCAGAACATCAAGCAGCCAATCCTGCCTTTGCGACAGCCAAGTGTCTGTGATGGCCACAACATCATAATTCCACATACTAATCCATGCTCTGAGTTCATCACCCTGATTCTTAATACTTATCGCATTTAAGTAAACACATTTCAACCCATCCAACGGGTTGTGTTTATGACCTACCCATTGTCTATCCTTCCTCACAGTGTCTCTGCATATGCATCTACCTTTACACCAACTGCTCCATTATCTGACCTAACACTCTGGTTCTCATCCCCCAGCCTACCTGGTTTAAACCCTCCCAACAGTTCTAGCAAACCTGTCCACAAATACATTGGTCCCCCTCCAGTTCAGGTGTAACCCGTCCCTTTTGTACAGGTCGTACCTTCCCCAGAACAGATCCCTGTGATCCACAAATCTGAAACCCTGCCCTCTGCACCAACTCTTCAGCCACACATTCATCTGCCAGATCTTCCTATTCTTACCCTCACCGACGCATGCACAAGCAGCAATTCAGAGGTTACCACCCTTGAGGTCCTGCTTTTTAGCTTCCTTCCTAATTCCCTATATTCCCTCTTCAGGACCTCATCCCTTTTCCTATCTATCTCATTGGTACCAATGTGCACCATGACTTCCAGCTGCTCACCCTCCCCCTTAAGAATAGTTAGGAGCTGTGTTACAAACATCATTTCAACGCTCAAACCATACTTCAGCTAACGAAGTAACCCTGTTTTAAAGTCAGTGGTCTTGCTTGGAAAGTGTTTAAAAATCAGAGGTGTGAAATTACTTCTCTCATAACATTCCAACATAACTTTACTTACACTCCGTGGCTGTCTGCCTGCGAATGTGATCAAAGAATTTGGTATTGCTGGCAAACATCCCTCCACAAGTCGGGCATGCCACTACTTTCTCCTGAGTGTGACTACGCAAATGTTCTCGTAATTTAAATTTTGCTTTGAATGTTGCTTCACAATCTAAAGGCAGAAAATGGGTAATGAATATCCAAAAACACAATTATGTAATCACAATCAAAGATCTGCAGAGTAATTAAACAGTAAATGAAACAAAGTGGTAGATTTGTTTAAGTAAGACCAGTTACACATATCCATTTGGATCCCACAGTGGTTCCTTTATTCCATCAGTGTCCATTATTTTAAGGAAATCCTGGGATTTTCCCCAGCTACAGTTCAATCATCTGTATCAAAAATATCCCAATATTAGCCTTATTTTTCCATTAACTAACATGAAAACATGCCATTTCACCCCAAAGCCACAGTTTAAGTTGACAGAGCTCACAAAACCTGCCCCTTTGCAGTGGATATCACCCAAGTTTATTTTGCCTTTCCTGATTACTTGGACTATAACTTCAATTATAAGCATTACTTTAGAGTCTTCTCCCCTTCAAATAACCTCAAAGACCAAACTGAACCACTAGAGTACATTTACTCCATATTGAAAATGAGGAAATTTTCTAACTAACAAAGTTACTTATAAAGGTAGCCATCCAAAAAGAAAAGTAGCCATTGGGGTATTCTTAAGATCTACTGCCCTATCAGAACTAACTTGCCAGGTAGTTATCTTAAATTTCCAACTCATAGCGTAGTTGGGTTTGCTCAGCAAATTATCGTGTGTGGAAGCAAGAGCCTGATGATCAATCTGGCACCAGGAAGCTCACCTTTCCAACAGCAGGGAATTATAACATTAGTGTCTGTGGTTGCATCACGATCTGAACACATCCCATGCATGTCCACGTGTCTGTAGAACCATTCTGGATTCTCAAAAGTGCTCTAAGAGGAAAACACAGCAACTGACAACTGGGAAAGCAACATGGTAAGTGAGTAAACTATTAAACACAACATGAAATCCATGCAAGTCTAACCGTTCAGACACATCCGGGGAAACCACCTCTCACACACACACACACACACACACACACCGACGGCTGTTTGGGAAGTGGCATTTCCCCCCACCCCACCCAATATCACTGTCTGAACAGGACTATGTTGTTATGGTCACCACAGCTTAAAATAATAAAGTTCAATGTGATGTTTTCAATAGGACAGTTGGTGGGACTAATAGAGTTGCTGCTTTGTAGATTCAGGGATCTGGGTTCAATCCTGACTGGTGCCGTGTGGTGTTTACATTTTCTCCCTGTGACCACTTGGGTTTCCTCTGGGTGCTCCAGTTTCCTCCTCCATCCCAAGGATGAGCAGGTTGGTTAATTAACTGGCCACTGTATATTGCCCCAAGTGCACAGGTAAGGGGTAGAGTCTGGGCAGAGTTGATGGGAATGCAGGGAGAATAAAATGGGTTTAGTGTAAATGGGTGCTTGATGCAGATATGGTGGGCAAAGGGCCCCATTTCCGTGCTGTAAGACTCAATGATTCTACAATCCAATGGGCAGAGACAGAACAAACAAGCAAGACAGGATGTGGAAACAAACTGCCAAGATGAATGAGCAACTCACATCACAGTGCCCCCAGAGACAGATAAAACTCTCTGGAATCTCTGGAATGATATTACGGCTCTGCCGATCCAATAAACAATGCTCCAGTTCAGTCTGAGCCTGAAGGGTCTGCAGACCCCAGTGTTTAAGCTTCGTGTGGTAGGCGTGAAAATATACATGTCGGATCACATCAGTTGAACTCTCCACTGAGTAGTACCCACAGTCGGCCCACAGACACTGGTGCTCCTCTGAGGAATAAAAATCAAAGTGGGTCAATGAAGGCATAGGGTTCATGATTGCAAAGCAAAAAATTGCAAGCAGAGGAATTATTAAAAACAGAATGCTGGAAATTCTCAACATGCCGTGAAGCACCTGGCACGTTGAGAATTTCAACATGAGACAGAGAAAGAGACAGGCCAACATTTCAAGTTGGTCACCTTTCAGATTTCTAGTTAATACAGTGTTTCGTTTCTCAGTTCCTGCATTGTTTTCTTTCCTCTTCCCTGTCCTCACTTAGCTCCTCCTAGTTACATTTTCCAGACAGATCAGCAGCAATTAACAAAAGTCTAAGCTGGCACCATCACTTGTTTCATTCAGTCTCTTGGTTTTTCACCCCATCACACACATCACCTTTGTCCTCTCCAACTTCTGTACTACATAAAACATTCAATTTCCAACTTTTCCCAGTTGACACAAAATGTTAACTATGTTTTTCTCCAAAGAGGCTGCCTAACTTGAATAATAAAAACAGAAAATGGAGTGTTTAAATTTCTGCTACCAAAACAAATAGTTCTCTTATTTTACATGCCATTCTCAAAATACTCTTCAGTATTCAAATCAGTGCCATCTACATTTCCCTAGTCAAAGCGCTTAAATTGTTGCTCATTTATATTTTGAAGAGGGAGGTGTTGGTACACATGCATCGTTCATTTTGTGTTTTTTTTCACAGTTGCTAGGCCCTTTAATTTGGGTCTTTACTGCAGCAAACATCTGCACACATGAATTTTCTACTCCAATGAAGGAACTTGCATTGCAGCTAGTCTGTTACTCTGATGCTAAATGGATACAGTAGTCTCCTCCCAAACTGGATACCTTATAGATCATAAGTATTAGTCATTAGAATATAGACTGCTGACAACACATTATAGGCATCTCTTTTTATACTACTTTGGAATTTGGGCAATGTAATGTCAAATTCCTCTAAATTGGCTCCATTAACCATTTATACATATTAATGAAAATATATTTCAACACATCATACACTGTTTGGAGACATGTTAAAGCTGTGACTTTACCCATTTTCATTACCACAAACTAAGTGTTCTCAGATGGTTTCCAATAACTTTTGCTAATTGCAGAATCCGTTGTGCGGATTTTTAAAATTTCTTAAACTCCAACTAATGCACTGGCATAGCTTGCCTGGCATTACAAGCCACCAGCCATCATCTTGCTCTGCTCAAGCTCTCCTGATCCCTTACACTCTCAAAAGTGTGCAGAATGTGAATTAAAAGGAAGAATTTACATTTGGGACATGACAAAGCCAATGGAATAGTTTCCTTGTTCTACTTTGCCCAGCAATACACAAGATGCTGGAGGAACTCAGCAAGGCAGGCAGCATCTATGGAGGAAAACCATGTAGCTGATGTTTCGGGTCGAGACCCTTCACCTGGACCTGAAATCTCAGCTGTCCATTTCCCTCTATAGATGCTGCCCGACCCACTGAGTTTCTCCAGCATTGTGTGTTGCTCCAGATGTTTCTACTTCACTGTCCTGCAGCGCTGCAGGTACTCTGGCTTCAGCTGCATCACTGTCTCTCTTGGATCCTCCATCAATAAGCCTAGTCCTTCTTATTATTTCTCCATTTATTTCAAACCTCCTGCTTCTTAACGATTTTTCCTTTGAAGAGCATTCTAGAACAGTATTTAATTACAGGCACCAGAAAATTGTAAATTATTAGCTCATTACAGCTGGCTGCACAGTGGTTCAAACACCCAGTCTTTATCATGATCCACAATTTCAAACTGAGCAATATACTTGCAGAAATCTGGGCGCGTTAATCTAGACAGTTAATTCTTTGCCCAGGTGTGCTCCTGCAAAAAACAAAAAACAGGGAATAAAATTGATCTGCAGCCTCACGGACCATAACTGCAAACTTTTGAAGTCGATCAGAACAATGTGATAGAAACTTTGAAGACGGCTAATCATTCCTGCCACACAACCAAAACACAAGGGAGAGGGGTAGCCAAAGGGCCTCTGTCTCTGAGTACTGTTCAAATCCAGATATTACTATCATTAGCTACAACTTATGGCTTTCTGGGTGAACATTTTCAGAATTGTTTTCTTGCCACCCCAGAGATTGCCATCACCAGCTCAGTAATTATGCTGCTCAGCCCACCTTGTGGTTCAACATCATTCTCATCGCTTTGCATTTGGTCATTTAAATGCTCCTTTAAATGCCCTGCGATGTGATCGCTGAAATCTTCCATTCCATACGCAGTGAATCCACAGGAACGCCACTCGCACAGCAGCACCAGAGAATCATACTTCATATTCTTTCCAGCCGCCATTACGTCACACCTAATCAAAAATACATTTACTGTTAAAAGTTTAAAGAATACTTCACATCTTCTGTTGTCAGATGGTAAAGTTAATTTTTGTTAAATGCATATTAAGAGGCATTAAACAGATTTTGGAAGCTTTAAAAGTTTTGACATCCCTCCTAGGATTTGATCACTCATTTCCTGGCTGAAGTTTGTTGTTGAAATTTAAAAGGTTAGTTTACAATTTGACAGATCCCAATGAGTCATGAGGAATTAAATGCAAATAAGCAATGCCAATGAATTTAAGATAGTTTATTCCAAAGAAACTAGCCAATAGCTCACATTTATCACAGCGAGAAATCTCTTTTCCAAAACTATCTAAACGGGCCACTGATTTTTCTGTCTTGGTGCAAAGTGATTACTGCAGCTAATTCGGCACGAACTCCTATAATCAGCATTATCTCCAGAGTTAAAGAACTGAAAACCATTTACATAGCACTTTATGTGTTCTTACATCCCAAAGCAATTTGCAACCAAGGAACTGCTCATTAAGGGTGGCTATTCTCGTTTTATAGGCAGCCCATCTACTCGCCAGATGAAACCACGATTGTAAGAATGATATATCAAACAATATTGTTTTCAGATGGACATGGTATTAAACTTTCAAAAGTCCATTAATAAATAAGAGACTAGTACTCAACAGCCAGTGGAATACAGGGGCTCCCAGGTTATGAACCTGACTTGTGGAAATCCACCTTCACACAAATTCTCCCAGAAATTTTACGTAGAATATAGAATGTTACAGCACAGTACAGGCCCTTCGGCCCACAACGTTGTGCCGACATTTTATCCTGCTCTAAGATCTATCTAATCCTTCCCTCCCACATAGCCCTCCATTCCTCTATCACTCATGTGGCTATCTAAGAGTCTCTTAAATGTCCCTATTATTTTTTAAAAGCATTTTTCAAGCTTGTAATAATAATGTTTCATGGTATTCGTTAATGACTGGATACGGTAGATATTCCATTACTCTAATTATGAGTGTGTTAAGGTGACTATTCAATGAAATAAAAGACTTATAGCAAGTGTTTGTAGAGCAATACAATATGGGTTACTGTAATTTCTGACTTATGGAGAAACAAGCTTACAGAGAGCTCTCAGGAACAGAACCTTTGGGTATCCTGGGAACTGCCTGTACTTTTAATGTGTAGTCAATTACAATCTGGAGATTATGGTAGCTACCTTACACTGCTAGTTCCTAAAACAGTAGAAGACAGACCAGATAATCTGTTAGTGTAAAAAGTGTAGGGTACTCCATGGAAACCCCAATGGAACCAACAATTTTGTAGTTGGGTAAAAACAAATGCTACCATGAGGCTTGACAGATTCCCAGATAATAACATTATATTAGGAATGAGCAATCCCAGAGCAAGTATTACTTCTCATATTTGAAGATTATCCTTTCCATTGTAGAAATGAGTCTTTTTAAAGTTTTCCACTTTTTAAGACAAAAGTCATGCTACGAATTAGACACAATGCCAATCACAATACAAGACAAACTGAATGAAATTTCTCCTGCACCCCACTTCAGGACAACAAGGAATTGCCAGATTGCAACAATCTCAATGAGAGCCTCATCACCTACCCTTGATGTTCAATGACATCACAATTGCTACGCTCTCCAACACAAAATCCCCGGGTGGGACAGGGAGGCATTGAAATCAGCTGAAGGAGGTCGCCATCAACCAGAAACTTAGGTGGAAAAGCCACAAGGTTACTACAAGTCAGAATTGTGATGGAATATACTCCTGTTGACTAATGAATGCAGCTTCAACAAGGAAGCTGAAGTACATACCATCTATAAAATCCACAACGCCATTAATCACCTTGGCAACAGCACTTCCCAAACCCACTACTTCGATCACCAAAAAGGGCAAAAGTCAACAGCCATATTGGAACACCATCACCGTCTTAAATATCCCTTCCAAGATGCACACCACTCCAATTCAGAAATGTATCACAATTCCTTCATCATTAGGTCTAAACCCTGCAACTTGTCCCCCAGCAGCAGTGAACTACCCTTATCAGAAGGATTGCAGTTATTCAAATAGCACCTCAAGGAGAACGGGCAATAAATATCAGCAATGCCCACATCCCTTTAGAGATTTTTAAAATTTATTAATTCATTATACACCTAGTAAAAATCTTACTCCCTACCTTCAGGTAATACTGAAAAAAATTCTTAGCTTAATGTCTATGCTGAGTAAAGCCAGATAATACTGTCAGAATTTTAAAAGGATCCAATACTTCTTTTAAAACCCAAACCACTTGAACTGCAATTGGAAGCTTTGTGTTTCCATACAAGGTCTGTGCCATGAGAACATTCAGGTCCATGCTGAAATATGGTGAAACTAGTGATTACTGGTTCTTCATGGCCATTCAAACAATTAAGTCCTTCAATAAATCATGTTCCCTTTAGCGCACTTTCTCCTATGGCGTATCACTGTCAATAAGCTATGCAGGACCTGCGACAACTTTGCAGAAATTGACAGGAGACACCAACCAAATTCTGTCCTAATCCATACCAAACTCAAATGTGTGCTTATCACCTGAGGTTGCTGGGGTAATTTGTTCTTCTATATACATTAACCTTTATATTGATATCATGTTAGATATTCCCTCTGTGGCAAAAGCATCCGAGGTTCCTTACTGTATGTAAGGACTTAGTATTGCAGAAATGAGCTCTAAGAGGTTACATTAAATTCTGTCTGTATACTGGTCACTCATTTTATGTGGCTTAAGGAAACCAGTAATTATGTGAAAAATATTTACCCCGCCTTCCGTTTTGCCATTTTGCTCTGGTCAAATTACATTCTACATCCAGTCCCAGTTGTTCTCATCTATTGAGAGCTTGCATCTTCATGGTCATCGACTCTCAATATACCAGCATGCATAATCCTGTATCAATGCTGTCTCGATTGCCCATTTCAATCTGCGCAGAAATCCAGTAGTTGCTGGTCTGCTTCAGCTGATGGTATCTCACAAGTCTCCCAAGCTATCCAAATTTCCAGTGAGGTTGTGGAGATTAGATAAACACCTAAAAAAAGAACAGTTAGAGTGCCATTTTTGGTTGGAATGCATTCTGCACCTCCATTCCAATTACTCAGTTTGCTAAAGATTTAAACTCTCAGGTACAGCAAGTAACAGAGACTCGCAGACTGAATGTCAATAAAATTTATAACCACATTCATTGAAAACATCCAGGTATTTCGAATCCTGCTTCTATCCCACTGTTATAAGACTGTTGAATGGACCTCATACTCCTGATCGCTCAAACTACCTCATCGTGGCCATTGCACCTAATTTGTCTACCTATACTACACCTTCTCTACAACTGTAACACTATATTCTGCATTCTGATATTGTTTTCCTTTTGTACTACCCCAATGACTTATGTATGGAATAATCTGACTGGATGGTATGCCATCAAAAGCTTGTTACTGTACTTCAGTACCTGTGACAATAATAAACCTATTGCCAAATAACAAATGCAAATTCGTTTTAGATAATAACAGAAATAAAAAAGTCCACACTTGCCCACAGATCTGCAAAGCTGAAGTTTATCATAACATCCCCAATATTGCCCCAATTAAAACTTCTCACAAAACTCTCCTTACCCCACCAGTGTCTCTCACTTTCCCCAAGTCTCCCTCTCCTAGTCTCTTCCCCCCCCCCCTCCTCCTTGCACAACCCCGCCACTCACCCAGTCTCCTACCCCCCCC
>JAUZTB010000073.1:23792076-23803160 GCA_034780895.1 Rhynchobatus australiae
CAATGATTCCACATCTTCTGATCCTATGTCACTTCCTGCTAAGGATTTGATTTCATTTTTTAACAACAGAGCTGCCCCACCCACTCTGCCTACCTACCTGTCTTTTCAAAAGGATGTGTATCCTTGGATGTTTAGCTCCCAGCAGTGATCTTCTTTCAACAACAACTCTGTGATGCCCACTACATCATACCTGCCAATTTCTAACTGTGCTATAAGCTCATCTACCTTATTTCGTATACTGCGTGCATTCAAATATAACACCTTCACCATCCTTCTTTTCACATTTGTCTCCATCTTGCCTGAAGTCTTATCCCTTTCTAAACCATCTTATTCTTTATTCAGGAGACTTCAGTAACCTCTCCAGCTCTCTCGCGTACCCTTGCACTTTATCCTTATTTTGCCAAGAGGTTAAACCCCCCCCCCCCCAGACTATTTAGTTTAAAACCCTATCCACAGTCCAAGTTATGTGTTTCATCAGGACCCTAGTCCCAGCATGGTTCAGGTGGAGCCCGTCCCATCGGAACAGCTCCCTACTTCCCCAATACAGGTGCCAATGTCCCACAAATTCAAACCTACTTCTTCCACACCAATCTTTGAACCATGTATTTAACTCTCTGATCTTACTGACCCTATGCCAATTTGCACACGACTCAGGTAGCAATCCTGAGATTACCACCTTTTTGGTTCTGCTTTTTAATTTAGTCCCTAACTGCTCAAATTCCCTCAGCAGAACTTCTTTCCTTGTTCTCCCAATGTAACATCCCAACTCAAAAATAACAGCCCTCAAGAGCAGACAGCAACCCAATGAAATCCTAAAATTCAGCACTGAAAAGCTTCAGTCACAAATCCTCGTCCACATCCAAAGAGATGGATGACTTCAGGGATGCCTTAATCATTATTTACTTCAAGAAAGGTCCAACTTCAACAATGGGGCACCCCTTTCTCTGTCCCAGGGCAAGGTTTATCCCCCCCCAAGGTCATCCTCAACTGCCTCCTCACAGTGGCCAGAGAGCAGCTTCCCAATCACAGGGAGGATTCTATCCATCTAGAGGCACAATGAATATGACCTTCACTGCATAGCAAGTCCTGAAGAAGGGTCCTGATCTGAAGCATTGACACCTGCTTTTCTTCATGGATGCTGCCTGGCCTGCTGAGTTCTTCCAGCATCATAGTGTTTTTCAACTCCAAGAAAAATGCAGGGAGCAGCAATGGTCCCAATTCATAGCCCTCGACTCCATCGATCAGGAGGGAATACAGAACATCTTCCTCAAATTGGGCTGTCTGCTGAAATTTGTCTCCATCTTACTCTTGCTTTACAGTAGCATGCAAGCCATGATACTATTCACAAAAGAACCAGTATCAGTGAAGACCAGTATCAAATAAGGCTATATCATTGCCTCAAAGAGGATTATAAAATCATGAGGGGCATAGATAAGATGGACTGTGTTTCCCCACCCCCCCCCTCCGCAAGGCAAAGAGGTCTAGAACTGAAGGGCATGGGTTTAGGGTGAGGGGGAAAAATTTGGGGGGGTGGGGGTGTGGTGAACCTGAGGGGCAAGTTTTCCTACACAAAAGGTGGTGGATGTATGGAACGAGCTATCAGAGGAAGTGGTAGAGGCTGTTAAAATTACAATGCTAAAAGACATTCGGACAGGTACATAAATCAGAAAGGTTTAGAGGGATATGGGTCAAATGCAGGCAAATGGAACTACCTCAGGTAGGCACCTTAGTCAGCACGAACAAGTTGGGCCTGAGGGCCTGTTTCCATGCTGTACAACTCTCTGACTCTAATACTTTCCTCAGTCTCTCAGTGCAGTATTGAACCTCACCTCCAAAAAACTTCCCATGGGTGTTGAAATGGAACTTAATCCAGACAACTGTGAGGTAATTCATTTTGGGTCATCTAATACTAGCCAGACATAGACAGTAAACAGCAGGGACCTTCGAAGCCATGATGTTCAGAGGGAGTTTAGGATGCAAGTTCACAGCTCCCTGAAAATGGCAATAGGTGGACTGTATAGTGAAAAAGGTGTTTAGCTTGCTTGCCTTCATAGGCAGTGGTAACAAATATAAAAGTTTAAAACATCATGTTCTGGCTGTACAAGACATTGGCTAGGCCAAACTTGGAATATTGTATGCAGTTCTGCAACGCCACCAGAAAGACTGCGGAAGAGATTCACTAGAATGTTGCCTGAAACGGAGGGCTTTAGTTACATGGAGAGATTGGATAGGCTGGGATTACTCTCACTGGAGTGCAGGAGGCTGAGTGATAACCTTATAGAAGTTTACAAAATTCTCAGGGTCAAAGATAGGGTAGATAAGTCAGAGTCTTTTTTCAAGGGTAAGGGAGTTTAAAAATAGATGACATAGGTCTAAGATGGGAGGCAAAGTATTTAAAGGAGATCTGAGTAGCAAGTTTTTCCACACAGAGGATGGATGGAACAAGCTGCCAGAAGAGATGACAGAGGAAGGTACAATCACAGTATTTAAAAAACACTTGGACAGGTACATAGATAGGAAAGAAATAGAGGGATATGGGCTAATTGCATGAAAATAGGATTAGCATAGATAGGCATCTCACGGCATGGATGTCAAGCTAAAAGGAGCCGTTTCCATGCTGTACAACTTTAAGTTAATATTCAGAAGTAAAGGAAACTGTACAACCTACAGCAAAGACAAAGATCACATGCAGACAATATTTGTGCATGCACATGTCTGAAGGTCCAGCTCCAAGACGTGGTCAATTCATATACTGAAGCACACAACTAAAGCACTCTACCAACTTGCCCCTGTTGCACTACACTGCCCCCCAACAATAAAAATTCACAATGAGACTCTAGAAAACACTGACCACTTTCCATATCTAGGGAGCCATTCCTTAGCGAAGGCAAACATTGATGATAAAATTCATCACTGCCTTCATTATGTTAGCAAAGACTATGGTCAATTGAGGAAAGGGTATTTGAGGTTCAACATTTCAGATCTGCACGAAATTCATAGTCAACCAGGCAAGCTGTGATCCCTGCCCTCCATGGTTCTGAGATCCAATGACTTGCATCAGGTTTCCTGAGGGACTGGAAAGATACCATGAATGCTATCTCTGCAAAATCCTCCAAATTCAGCAGAAAGATGAACAAACCAATGCTGGCATCTTCTCCCAGGCTAATATCCCCAAGGATGAGGCCCTCTTTTAGCTGGCAATGATGGACAAGCCACATCCATTACAAGTCAACACCAGACTCCCAAAACAGCACTCTATTTTGCGATTTGTTGTAGAAAGATTACCAGGTGGACAGAGAAAAAGATTTAAGAATGTACTAAAAGCTTCTTTGAAGTGCAATGTTCCTACTGGCTGTTAGGAACATATGGTGCATGATTACTCAAAGTGGAGAAGGAGCATTCATGACAGTATTGACAACCCAAGTCCATACATCAGAAGCATGTAGAAGCCATGCATAAATGGCTAATAAAACACACCATCTCACGAACTACCCAGTTGCCTGCTCAGTCATCACCTCCTGTGCAACCTGTAGAAGAGTGTCTGCGGTTCCTCAGAAGCAACTAAAGCAGAGTCATCCTTGATCCCAGGAGACTGCCTAAGAAGGAGAATTTCAGCATCCATTTATTTAGCAGTAACAGTCCCCATAACTGAAAGAGCGTTGCTTGTATTGTGGCATGAACCTTTAAGAGCTAGCTGCAAATATCAGACTTCAGGCTCTGCATGCTAGCAACTGCAAAAACCTTCAACACATCAATAGCGAATTCCATGCTGAAACCAACAATATCTGCTTCGGTGCAACATTACACAGGGAAACCCAATGATTCTGTTCTGTGAACATTGAAAATGAAGTAGGTACTCTTTTTGCAACTTCCACAAACAGCTTTACAGTAATGCACAACAAAGTTCAAGCACCAAAAAAAATAAAATCTCTAGACCATAGGCTACAAGCTATAGAAAATGTATATAACATCTCAAGTCTGAAATAACTTTTATAACTTTAAAATAACTTTCATGTTTTGCTTTAATGTCTCAGACTTATTACTCGTTGATGTTGATAGAGTATTGCCTAGATTTTCACTCCATACCAAACATTTTGACCACAATATAGAAAAATTTACTGAATCTAGTTTCGTTAAAGTGGCTATTCCAGCAAAGTAATAACTATTCATGGAACAACTTAAAACATAACTCAGTTAACCAATTTCTAATTATGTAAAACAAAAATCAGATTCAACAAACAGAACCAATTTCAAAGAGATGAACATGCTAAATACCAACAACAAAAAAATTAAAGATGACAGTAACTCAATCTTTAAGAGGGCACGTTGCAATACAAGGAAGGCCATATTTATAGATTAACCCTGGCTGCTTTAAGGAAGCAGCTTTGAATTTTGAACTTTGAACTGGGTTTTTTTGTCACAATTTATTTTTATTTCAACTGTCAATGCACCAATGGAAATATCCAGAATCCTCAACAGAACTTTTGCTTCCATTTAAGCCAATTCCACTTTCATTATTGACAACCATCGATTAGCTAACTTTGGCAACATAAGCAACAGCACGATTTGAGGCATATCATCTTCAACATCCACTCACCTATTACAATGTTTCTCAGCCCTGTATTTAGCACTATAAACTCCAGAACAAAGAGAGCAAGCCAAACTCCATCATTCCACTACTTTGATAGAACATTAGGAGAAATTTAAAGATCTAAGGGGCAATTTTTTCCCCAACACAGAGTGTGGTGGTTCTATGGAATGAACTGCCAGAGAAGGTGGTAAGGCAGATACAATGACAACATTTAAAAGACATTTGGACAGGTACTTGGCTAGGAAAGGAGTAGTGACATAGGGGCCTAATGGAGACAATGAAATTAGCAATAGATAGGCATCATGGTTGGCACGGACAAGTTGAGCCAAATGGCCCACTTCTGCACTGTACAGTTCTACGACCCAACTGAAAGAATATGACAGCACTAGAGATTACGCAAAGAAGATTCACAAAAATGTAGGCTGGCAGTGATATCGATAACTAAGGAACATAGACAGATTAGAAGGCAGACGAGGAAAAAAAGTCATTAAAAAAATTGGAGTTCTGGAACTCACTATCTGAAAGGTTAGTGGAAGTTGAAATGCTCATTATATTTAAGAAGTATTTGAGAATATATTTAAAGAGCCACGCCATGTAAGGCCACAGTCCAATATCTGGGAAACAACAGTTAACCAAATACTTCCATTTTTGTCCAACATCAATGTGATGCACAAATGGCCTCCTGTGTAAATTTCGATGTGTCATCTTGTGGCAAATTCAGCTGACTAAAAGATGACTAATTATTTTCAGAAACCTAGTCTGATGAGTCAGAAACTTAACAAATAGTTTGCTTCAACATGACTGCATAAGTGGTGTTCTAACATGCTCTATAGTAAATGCACTGTAATTTTAAGCATTCAAGTTACCATAGTTATTGCATCTTTGCATCAAGATCTGACAATATTTTGTCACTCACAAGTTTTGATTCTTGGACAGTAATCAGCACATTTAGGAACATAGAAATAGGAATAGTAAATTTATCCTTCCATCCCATTCTATTAATGAGGTTAAGGCTGTTATCTGATCTAACTCTATATGACTGCTTTTCCCCAGTTCTTTAAACACTCGGTTAGCAAAAATCCATCAATTTTCTATTTGAAATTAACAATTTGACTTTGTATCAATTGCTGTTTGTGACAGTAGCTTCTAAACTTTTACTCCCACTTTGACTCTGTAACTGGTTCTGCAGTTTACAGTTACACGGCAAAGAAGAAACAGCCCCTTAGGCACACCAAGTCTACACCAACCATCAAGAACCCACTTACAATAATTCCATTTTATTCTCCTGAGAATCTGACAACTCCCTGCTCCCATATTCTTTCACCACACCTTAGCAGCAATTTACATTGGCCTATTGGTCTATTAACCTGTACATCAATGGGAAGAAGCCAGGGCACCTGGAGGAAACCCACCTGGTCACAGGGAGAACATACAAACTCCTTACAGACAGCACTAAAGGCAAGGAGTGAATCTGGGATGTTGGAGCAATGAAGCAGTAGCTCTACTAGCTATGCCACAGTTCTTTTAGTTTTATACTTTTAATGTAACTCCTAACTTCAGTCTCAAAAAGCCTGGGTCTAATTTTCAGACTGATTCCTGGTGTGAGACTTCCCAACAAATGGAAACAATTTCAGGGAGAAATTTCATCTTTAGTTCCCTATATTCATTTCAAAAGAACGAAATGTGTAGGGCTGAATACTGCCAGCAAGTGATACTCTAGCCTTAATTTAGCACTATTTTCCAAAGACAAATCTCTCTCTTCTTGGTCCTGAATCAGACAACTGACAACTGACTTATGCAAAGACAGGCCATTCTCTTTACTCAGTATGATGACACAATTGAATGTAGAACCTCAAAACAAAATGTCATTGCAGATACGTTGTCAAGGTTACCATATAAGAATTCAGTAGGGGAACATCACTTTCACATTGAAAATACTGGAAGATTGTTACAGCAATGGAGCTAGCCAAGATGACACAAAAAAAATCATTGTCAAATGCGAATTTGAAAATACTTCTTAAGGATGGACTGAATTATGCCCAGATGAAGGCAAAAGGCCATAGTATAACTGACAATATGAGATGTCAATGGAACAAACTGTATTTAATTAGGACACATGGTCATGTTGAAAAGACAGATTTTGGAAAAGTTTCTCAGTGAGAGTTCCGGTATTACAAGTATATAGCTAACTGCCAAAAGTTTTGTGGCATATATACAGTAAAGACCTTAAAGTGCTTGTAGACTAGCATTCTACCTGCTAAGATTGCAGGGCCAAGACAGCAAAGGTACCTTTAAAAAGTTGGAAATCGCCGAATGAGTCCTTTCCAAAGAGTACTCATTAATTATTGTGAGAAAAGGATTAACAACTTCTTAGTACCTATAGGTAATCATTAGAAATCAATTGAAGTGAAAAATGTCTGGTATAATACTACACAAGAACATACTATTGAAGACCTCAGATCAATTATATCATATCATGTCACATCATATCATGGCTTACCAGAAGAATCAGGCTCTTACAATGGACCTCAATTTCATTCATTTCTAGTTGAATTAAACAAAATTGAATTAGACACTTATTTCATCATATCCTTTTGCATCCAATAGTGAAATGGAGAGATCTGTAAGTGTTGTCAAAAAAGTTCTGAAGAAATAAATATTACAAGGGTGCTCAAGTTTAACGAGTCATCCATTAGCAAACTTTCCATAAATAGTGACACTTCTGCTGAGTTACTAACACGAAGGAGAATCAGTACACAACTGAGCTTACTTTAGTCGAATCTTAAAGGGAGAGTGGAAAAGAAATAATTATGATAAAAATGAAATTATGGCTTAAGCCTCGAAGAGAAATATTGATGAATATAGAGAAATCACGATGTGACCTTCTTCTTCAAGATCAAGAATGATTTGTTATCACTCCACTTCTGTGGATATCAGGATGGCTAATGAAGCCATTGTGGACTTGAAAAATCTACCATTTATGGAGCAGAAAGTGCTTACCCAAACAGGCAGGCATGCAATTTGTGAGGTGATTATGCTCCTTATACTGAACATCTCTATGCCCCAGACACACGAACTTGAAGCTGTCAATACCATCCTATATGCATTTTGCCACTTTGAGCAGACATGAGCCAGGGATTCCAGGAGTCAAAGGGGATGCTGCATTTCTTCCAGCAAGCTTTAAGATCACCCCTTACTCAATGGATTTGGAGGATTTTGTGGAGACAGCATTGGTGGCATCACCATTATTGCAGTTGTCCAAATTTCAGAAACATCTAGGAAGGCAGGAATCACTGCTGATTGGTAGACCATCAGTTTAGTATCAGTTTTTCAGCCTTAGTCTTCAAGCAGAATTTTTCTCAGATGGCCAAAGGTTGTTCTGACACACTAAAGGTGATGGTGGCTCATCACCAATTTCCATCTTGAGGTGGCCCTCAAGATATGGGAAGTAGTCTACATTATCCAGGATATTATGGTAGAGGGAAATGTTGTACAGCAGCAGCAGCTGGCAGAGCACCTTTGTTTTGTGGATGTTCAGTGTAAGGTACATCCTCTCATATGCTTCTGTTAACAAAGTTAACAAAGACTTGGAGCATGACTTCTGAACACCGCAAACGCAAGTGTCGAGAGATTAAGGTGATCTTTGCTGGAGTGAAGTAAATAGTTTCTCTTTACAGGTCATTCCCAGGTGACAGCAGGATTCCATTCTTGTGAACTGTCTGTAACATACAGTTTGCAAGTTGGTAAAGCAGCTGCAGACAGAGTTCCCACACAGCAGAAGATGCCTGCAGCCCTGCACCAACTAGCAAATCCATACAGCCAGTCTCCCAAACGCTTGTTTATATGTAGGGGCTGTACACAAGTTGGGCATTTGTGAGCTGGAGAGCACTTGTAGTCCTGTAGCTCAGTTCCACTCCAGAGGGAAACCTGCTGGAGGCAAGGTGCAGCATTGCAGCCAGAAAGATCTAAAAGCATCAGAGCAATAGCAATACAGTCAGTGCTGAGATTGGCTCTCTCATGTGTGACGTTGATTATGCCATCATGAAGCAAGTGTAAAATGGAGACGAATTTCAGGGTGCTCTTCACAACTAATAGAGTCAAAGGCTTTAGTGAGATCAGAAAAGGCCAGTTACAGTGCGAATCACGGCACTTTCCTTGGAGCTGTGAAACGATGAAGATATCCATTGCGCCTCTAGATGATAGAATCTAGACTGCAATTCAGGGAGCAGCTTTCCATCCATTGGGAAGTGGTAGTCAAGGAGGGCCCTAGCAATGTCTTTCCAAAAACAGATCCTTCTGTAGTTGGAGTTATCTCCTTTTTTTGAAGACAATAACAATTACGATATCTCTGAGGTCCAATAGAATATCTTTATCTTCCTACATGTATGTGAATTTGTGAAGGATGTTCCTCATCATCAAGTTTTAGAACCTCATGCACCTAAAGTCTGAGTTTTGTTTTAGCAGGCAAATGATATTTTCAATGTCTTGTCATGCAGCAATGGCAATCAGAGGGCAACAGAACAGTCAGAGGGTCACAAAGTGCTCACTTATTCCATGTGAGAGTTGTGAAACAGAAGACTTGTGAAACCCACTCCATGAAGATAGTATTGCTCTTCCAGTTTATCCCTCCAAAAGATATACAGGGATATACACTGAGTCAGACATCTCCTGAACACTGTGTTTCTTTCAAGGCAACGATGTCAATGTTAAAGTGCCTGACTTCTTGAGTTACTAGAGCAATACAACACTCAGACCCGTCTCTGTTACAGCTGCCTACAGAGGTCCTAACTAACATTCTGGGTCCTAAACTTCATATTGTGGAGAGGAAGCACACCCACCACTATACAAAATTGACAAAAGCAAGGCCAAAAGGAAGGAAAAGGCAACCAAGACAACTATGAACCCGTTTCAGAGATACAAAACCTTCTTCAGATGCTGCAATCTGGAGCAATACACAAAATGGTGAAGGGTCTCAGCCCAAAATGTCAACTGTTTATTTCCCTCCTTGGATGCTGTCTGACCTGCTGAGTTCCTCCAGCACTTTTTGTGTATTGTGAACCAGTTTCTGTTGTTTGGCTATTGCTACTTACACCCACCCTCCTCAACCGCTCACAGCCCACCTCTACTGAATCTCATCTCTTTAAGATCTCCCCAATGCTCCCCCAAGCCCCTGCACCATCCTCCCTCCCAAATATACAATCCTCCTGCCCTTACACTCCCTCACTCTCCAGACACACCCACCATGTTCCCAGCCATGCTCCAGCACCCACAATCACACCCATTCCTGGCCGTGGATGAGGTCACACACCTGCCCACGCTCCCAGTTGCCTACTGGTACTCATTCCCAGGTCTGCTGTGGCCCCAGATCCCAAATGCACACCTGGCCCCATTCCCAGCCATGTTCCCACTCCTGGAGATGTAGGATGTTGTGCCTAATAAATAACTAAGGCAGAAGTATGCGAGCTTGGCTTCTGTTATCAGCCTTCTTAGACAATTTTGAACGTGATAGAGTTCAAGTTAATACCACCTAACAAATCTGATATTTGAAAATGGTATGTTGGAGTAACAGTGAAAGTGTACGACACAAAGATAGTATCTTGCTAAAACAGGGAGCAGAATTAGAAGTGTACACATAAATCTGTTAATTTCTATAAGAAGTATACAAACACCAATTATTTGATCACAAGTGCAATCCATAACTTAATCCAGTGAAGACCTGGGAAAAAATTATACCAAACAAAACCTAGTTACATGAATTTGACGAATTCAATGTTGAGACCCGATGGGTACACTTGCACTTCTTCCAATCCAGTGTTTTGCATTTGGTGCTTATAACATTGTTTAACAATGAAAAAAACAAATGCTGATTGGATCACCACTTTGCAGCATGACTATGTTCAGTCAGACCCCAGGCTTCTAGTTGCCTGTCACTTTACTTCTCTATCGTCTGGCATCCCACACAGTTCCAACAAGACCTAACATAAGCTTGAGGAAGAGCAATTCATCTTCTGTCTGGGCATGCTGTAGCCTTGGGGTCTCAATATCAAATGAAACAATTTCAGGTAAATGGCTTTTTCCATTTCTATCACACTGGCCAGTTCAGTTGTAAGGCTATCCAGCTGTAATACGAACTCAGTATTTTACTCTGCACAGACAATGTCTGATGTGCTGGGCATTTACAGCACTCTCCTTATGTCTTCAGACCCTGTCTCTCATTGCCCTCACTAATCTATTAACCAGATGCCTCAGTGAATATTGGAATCGCCTCAGCAACCCTAGCCTCCCCTTAGCCATCCCTTCCCCACCCCCTTGCAACTTAACACTAACTTGTTTCCTCATGTTCACAGTTCTAAGGGTCTTCAACCTAAAATATTAATCATGGTTTTCTTTCTAACTATCTAACCAGCTGAGTTTCCAACATTTTCTATTTTTATTCACAGTATGGAAGTAATTCTACCGCTCTTAGCCAAAGTAGCCTTGAGAAAAGGTCACT
>JAUZTB010000073.1:23811846-23823261 GCA_034780895.1 Rhynchobatus australiae
GTTTCTACAGGGAGCAAAATATAATCTTTAGCAGAAAGGGGAACTTTTACTGCAGTCAGACAACCTACTGTAATATTATGAAATCTCATAAGAATAAAGTCCACTGTGATTTACAAACCATGATAATCCAATTAGCAAGCAAACTGCAATATGTTGTCAGAAAATGAGTTAAATCTAAACAATAATCTTTACAGACCTGGTGGAACACGTCATCCACAGCTGTAGGGCAACAGAAATTCTACACAAATAAATTATTCTGTTCACATTATTTCACATAATCTCATGCCATGCTGTCCAGTCTCTTTCCCCGAAGCAATAAGGATTTTTACCAACATTTACCAACTAACACTTCCAAAGCTCACCCCAAATACTGACATTTCTTTGTAAAGTGCACAAAAAAATGACTGCTGAACAGAAATAATGCTGATAAGTGGTTGAAATCAGAGGGAAGGATTTTTAGATGACCTGAAAGCAAAATGGGGGTACAGCTGGTAGGACAGAGAGACTGGCAGTCTGAAGGAAAGAGGTATAATAGCGGAAAGAAAAGACTGCAACGCTAGAAGAGAAAACAAGATGTGATTTGATTTTGGAAAAGCACAGGGTTCATGTGGGGACATAGTGATGTCACCAAAGAGGGTGGATATGGTTGTGGAGAGATTTTAAAGTAACCTGACAAGGTTATGGGGAAACAGTACATTGACAGTGGAGTAATGGAAACATAACTGAGGTTGTAAGCAGTGACAGTCAAAATGAATCATAACTTGCTGAGGCTGGTTTGGGAAGCCAAGCCTTCAGGTGATAAAAGTGTGGTTTTTGATTTTTGTAGCAGACAGTACGAGGAAGGGATGGAGCTAAATGTTACTGGCCCAATGACAATCATAGAATGGATGCGGGAACAGAGGCTGAACAACATATCACAGTTCACATTACCAAACTTAGATTACAGAGTAACAAGAGTGATCAAGTCAAGACTTGAAACATGTAGGCATTGGTATAAAGGATAGCTTCAGTTTTCTCAGCTCCTGTGCTGAAGGAAATTCAGCTGAAGTTGGACATGATCAAGATTGTGTAACTGGAATGCGTAACAACATCACACAGGGAAGGTAGGAGATACAGTGACCAAGTGCGGCCTTATCAATAAACATAAAATTAACTCCATTATTCCATTAGCAATAAGACTGCTAGGACTGTTTGTAAAGGTTTAGTTTACATATGGCTCTGTGTTTTCATTTTCACATTATGCATAAATGAGAAGCATAAAGATAAAAATCACACAAATGAGAAACATCACAAGATAACTGCTGGTACCTGGATGCCCAATTACGAGAAAATTTTGGTGGATTTTAAATATCAGAAATAATTAATTTAAATTTCTTTAAAATTACATGACATCCTCACACATGGCAGACTGAGACTGGATTGTCGCCTATGCTATGCCTGACTCCTCTACTTACCAACACTTGCTGTGTCTATCTCCACTTCCAACTACTTATCATTCTTGTTCTCCCTTAACAAAAAAAAATAAAAATCACAAGCACATGCTCTACCTATGTGCACAACTGCAGAGAGTGTGATGTCAGAGTCAGATCAGTAATGATGCAGGAACTGCAACTGTTTCCCTGGAAACACACAGAGGTAAGCAAACTGGTTCCAAATGGTATGCATCTCTGACAAAACGAAAAAGAGGTTATAACAATAGCACAGATCATAATTATGGACTTAAGTACCAACAGCACAGAATTTTAAATTTATGAGCACAGTGCAGATTGTTGTTATTACTGCCTCAACTCAAACCTGCAAAATTACTGCAAAGCCTGCTTTCACCAGCTTTGGCCCAGAATACTGTCAATGAAATAGAAATAACAGCATATATTTATTTAGTACCTTTAATTTAGTAGAAGATAAAAGTTACTTTATATAAAACAAAAATTCTAGCAAAAGAAATATGGTTCACTTACAAGCAGAGATGAAAGAAATTATAATGGGTAATAAAGAAATGACAGGAATTAAGCAACTACTTTGTGTCCATCTTTATAGAAAGACAAAAAAAATTGATGAAATTACCAAATAACCAGGAGTCTTAGAAGAATAAGAAATTCAAAAAATAAGTACCAGTGAAAAATAGTACCAAAAAAGTTGGTGAGACGAAAAACTGATAAATCCCAAAGACCTGATGACACAACCCAGAATTTTGAAAGATGTTGCTATACAGACAGTTATCTGGTTATCAATTCCAAAATGCTTTGGATTTTGCAACCTTTTCTGTGGATTGGAGGGTAGAAAATGTGACCCCACTATTTTGGGAAGGGAGGAAAAAAGGAAAATATCATCCCATTGGGGTAACGTCAGAAGGGAAAATGCTAAAATCTAAAATGAAAAATGTAATAACAGATGACCTTGAAAACAATAATTGAATTTAACAGATAAAACATGAATTTATGAAAGAACAGTCACGTTTAAATAATCTACTCTATTACTTTGTAGCTGTGATAAATAGAATAGAAAAGGGGGAACCAGAGGATGTGCTGTATTCAAACTTTCATAAGGCTTTTGATAAGATCCCACAAATGGGGAATGGTTAACTAGGGTTAAAGTCTCAGAATAAAGAGCAAGCCATACAAGACTGAGATGAGAAATTCCTTCATGCAGAGGATGATGAATTTGGGAATTCTCCACCCCAAATGGACTCAATACAAAGATTGTCAGATACCTGTATATGGATATTAAGGAAAGTAAGGAAAATGGGAATAATGCAGAAAAATGGTACTGAGGTAGATTAGCCATGATCTTTATAAATGGCAGAGTGGGCTCAAAGGGCCAAATGGCCCACTGTTCCTATTTCTTGTTTTTCCAAAACAAAGCATTCTGATAAGCAAGCACTGGCTAAAAGTGAAAGAAACTGACCCTTTCCGGTCACATATTTATTCCCCTTTCAGCTTGATAGAAAGCAGCCCAGGATTATGCAATTACTGACTAGCAGACTATTTTAAAGCAAAAATGTAGTTTGAGATGTCACTAGACAATAAATTTGCCCAAAGACAGCAGATTTTATAACATTTCTGTCCTTTATAAGGATTGTTGAGTGATGGCATGTCCTCACAATAACAGTACAGGACTCAACTCTGCACTAAGAATATATTATTACAGTGAAGTCTACTTCAAAGTAAAGGTTATTAATTCAACTTATGTATAATTCAATATGCAGCACAAAAACAAATGTGAATGAATAGCAGTAGCATGAAGTAACGTGGAAAACATATTTAAGTTAAACGTTATCAGTGATAAGCTGTTACTCCTATATATTTATTCCTCTAACAAATTGTCAGAGAGTTGTAGCATCTCCATACTTTATTACTTCAAAACATCTACTATTAATTTAAAACAATAATTTAATTAAATAATTTGCTTATTTTAGGATTTTCAGAAATCTAACTCGCATATTAAAAGATGACTTGGGTTGATTGAGAAGTACTGAAATAAAACCAGACCAATTCAAATTTTTGGCACATGCTACCCTACCTGTTTTCAAGTGTTCCGTCTCATTAAGTGTGCCACTCAGACCTTTCTGGTCAAGTCTTTGCCAGCATAACTCAAAGTCAACAGTGCACAACATTCCCTCAAAGAAGTACCACAATATTTCATTGGCTTTCATCCCACTTCCACAGAATCAAAATAAAATCCTTTCTTGGCACCGTCATGAAATGGAACGTTCCACCTCAGGGGCAGGAAAAAAAAATTCAGAGATCCTTTTCCTGAATTAGCAAAGTACTTATCAAGGAAGCCAGTCACAGGATCACCTTGATTGCAGCTGTGGGCAAGCTGTAACTTAGACCACCTCCTCACTCCTCCCACCAAAGGGAAAACAAGGCAGAGACAATGAGTCTCAGTGAGACAGCAAGGAGAAAAATAGAGACAAAAATAAAGGAAAAATGGTTTCTTGACATAACATATGTAGAACTATCCTCATCTTTCATGAATACAATGACAATCCAGAACCAAAATGAAAACCACCACAGGATTATGTAATAAATTCACAACATTGAAAACACTGTCAAATTCTCCCACAGTCAAGGCGGATGGCTTGATGGTCACCCTTTTCAAATCTTCATGGCCACGTGCAGAGCAGCACAGGCAGAAGTCTAAAGTAAGTCATGTGCCTGTTCACTCAGTCATAAAGTGATGTACAATGCAGGAAAGAAAAGGACCAAATTGTAGGGATGTAAGATGAGGATATACAGAGACATCATTAGCGCTCTTTGTCACAGAATAGCTGTAGTCAAAAAAATTCCAAAAGCAATTCCAAATAAAAAAAACAAATGCTATAAAGTTTTAACACATCACAACATAGCATCATTGATTAAGCAACAGTCAGTAAAATAACAACATCTATAATATAATAAAACTTCTCTCAACTAACTGTGGTTTAATTGGGTTGCCCAGCTAAAATATTATAAAGAATAAAAGCTGTCTTGAAATACAAATCCCTTTCATTTTTAACATTTTCCAGGTTCTGCAAATTTGACTAGAAAGCACAAATTTCACCACAAATGGTAAAAATGGTGTGAACAACATCAAAAATTCCTTTCTGCAGTACAATGCAGAGATTTTTTTATGCAAGATTGTTGAAGGTTAGCAAGCAGCACATCTACAGTTGAGCAATGACAACACATTCAACAATTGTTCAAAGAATTCCTAGCATAGAAATACAAATGTTGGTGCTTAATATACAAGTGTACGTCAGTCATCATGGCACAGCAAATTTTTTTTAAAGGGCACATCAAAAATAGTTGACTGAGATTAACTCAAAGAAAAGTGTAAATTAATCAGTCCCCTGACCATATCACTTATATTAAAAGATTTTCCAATACAGAAATCAGCTACAACATCCAAAAACATCAGCAACTACGATGAATGATATTAAGGCAATAAAATGATACTTAATCATTGGCTCATATGTAAATAATGTGGATAGTTACCTATTGCTTTAAAAAGACTCTGCCTCAATATGAAAAAAATAATGTAGTACAAAAATACTGATGGCACTAAAACATAAGTGTATTTTCATATTTGTACCTTTTAAAAGGCAAATGCAATTGCATTGCACTGAGAAAAGTTCACTGTTTGATAGAAACTAACCAGAAACCTATTTAATCACCCAAAAATTATAAACTAGTCTCTGCAATACATGTTATTATACAAGAATAAATGCTGAACTGAAACTGACCTTTCAACCTTTAACTTTTAGGAAATATATTACACATCAAATGACAAATGTGTAGCCTCCTCTTCATTTGTAAACTCTGACACTAGAGATTCTCCATTAATTATTTCCAGCAAATCCAAAATTTCATTTTACCAAACATTGTATGATTAATATGACCCATACTGAGCAATTACAAGAAATGTATATATGGCAATAATAATTTCACTCAATTTACAAGAAATAGGTAAACACCCATGTTTCCCTCTGCAAATAATAAAGTACTGTAACCATACTTTTAATTAAATCGAGTGGGTTTTCTCAGGTCAGTTTTTTTTTAATCATAAATTATCGCAGATCAGCACAATAACCATGATCAGTGTACGCAAACAGTAAATGCACTATGAAAATGATTCTAATCTGGTCAATCCCGGACTGTGATAGGGGTGTTTTCAATTCAGTTCACGGACTGAGAATAACTGAATATTGAACTCTACATTGAGCGCAGAATGCTCATGTAGTGCGTTGCAAGTTAGTTACTTTAAGAAGTGTGTGGGGTCCAGGAGCGACAAACAGTCCCCGGAACTTCTGGAAAAACTTCTTATGTTAGAAAAAACACATTGGCGGTGGACGGACTACTGAGCTGAGGACAGGCCGAGTTGACAGCTCCGGCCCGGCCTTGCCTGACCCCCTCCGGCCGAACACTGAATAGAGGGGCTGAGGTGACATCTCCAACAACTACAGGGGAAATAGAACAGTAAACCTCAATGGTAATAAAATCCAAGTTGCGGGCTGTTTTTACCAAAAAAGTGGGGGTGAAAGGGAGAAGGGGGGGCAGGAAAGCAGACGTTTCTGCCCTGACTGGACCACTGACAGCTGTCAAACCCAAGTGGGGCTTTACCCTGAAATGGGCCACCTCAGGGAGCAAACCTTCCCTGGCCGGCAGTAAACTCCAGCGGAAAGAAGGTGACCGTGACTCGGTGGGGAAGGAAATAACACGACGTTACACATTATACCCCGAGAGACATTCGCGAGGTGGAG
This sequence comes from Rhynchobatus australiae, assembly GCA_034780895.1. Lineage (NCBI taxonomy): Eukaryota > Metazoa > Chordata > Chondrichthyes > Rhinopristiformes > Rhynchobatidae > Rhynchobatus > Rhynchobatus australiae. The sequence continues at coordinate 23,818,088 of JAUZTB010000073.1, forward strand.
GCGGGGGGGATACGTTACTTTAGCCTTGGTGACGATGTGAGTGGCCAGCTTGACCACGGCGAAGTTGCCCTTGCCGATGGTCCTCTCGATCTCGTAGTAGCCGATCCTGGCCGATCCGGTTTTGTGCGACGGCGGCGGCGGCGAGGGCTGAGGGAGGCTGCCGTTCCTCGCTGCACCGCCGGACGCCATCTTGTCGAAAACACCAGCGGGCGGGCGGGCGGCCGCGCGCGCGCGCGAGCCGAGAGAGGACGGGGGCGGGGCTTCGCGGGCACGCGAACTTGCGCGCTCCACCTCTTCGGCTTCCACCCCCCCCCCGCGCGCGCGCACGGGCGATCGTGGATCACGTGACACCTGGTCGGGCGATCAGCCTGGGAGCGCTGACGTCAATGCAAATGAGGCGAGTGTCCTGAAGGTTATTTCCGATAAGGCGCTGCATGTATTCGCAGGCTGGTGGTCACACACAGTCACAGGGAGCTGCCTGCTTGCAGGATTATCACCCAGAGAGCGTGTAAACATCTTACTCAAATACGATTTGCTGCTATCCTTGACAATGCTGTTTTTTTCTCTGACAAAAAAGCAAAAATAACTCATCTTGCACCAGTTCTGAGGAACTAAAACAAAATGCAAACTACTGCAGTTGCTGGAACATCAGAAGTAAAATTAGAAGATCTGCAAATACTCAGCGAGATAAGCCACATCTGTGGAGAATGCCGAGTAATGTTACTGAACTTTCATCTGATTTAACGTCATCGATCCGCAGCGATGACCATATACTCTAAAGACTGCAATTGAGAATAACATTTGTTTTCTTCAGACGTGTTTCAAACGAGAAAATGCTGGACGTAGCAAGTGCATCGGCACCTTGAAGAGAAACATTATGTTTTAATTGAAGTGTACAGTCTTACTTTATTTCAGATGCTAATAGACTTTTATGCTCTGTACATTTCTGCTTTTATTTCAGAACACAAAAAGTTGCAGTTTGTGAGGCAACTTTCTTCGCTCGCTCTCTTTCCTCCTGAAATCGCAAGCTTTTTAAAACCAGTGTTACCATTCAATACCAACTGCCCTGGGGACATGAGTTCAAATCCCACTGTGACAGCTTGTATAACAGAATCCAATAAATCTGAATGATTGCAGGCTAGCACCAGAATATAACCATGCTTTTGAATTGTCATTAAATACCCAGCTGGTTCACTAACATCCTTCAGGCAAGAAACCTCCCCCCCCTCCCCGCCCCCCACCCCCATCCCTGTACATAACTTCAGATAATGCACTTGTCTCTTAATGCCTTCTGGGCAAGTGGAAAGGAGCAATAAATACTGGCTTATTAGCATCAGACAAACACCATGAGCAAACCCCATGATTTACCTAATTTCACAAAACATACTTACAATGGCCTATTATTTGTCACTTGGCAGCAGCAGGTTAAAATGGAAGCTTCTAACAATCCCTGGAATTGTGGAAGGGGAAAACAAATATGTGGTGAACAGGCTTTGGAGATGGAGGACAAACCAAGCAGACAGCTCCAGCCTGGCCTGGCCTGGCCCGGACTAACCCCTCTGACTGGATATTTGTATAAATAGGCTGAAGTGATATCTCTACGAAATGAAAGGAAAGCAAAACAGGAAATCTCTGTTGGCAGTGTTCTTTTCCTTACTAGCCCTTCAGGATCAAGAGTGACTTGATTCCATTCCAGTTTTGTGGGTTCCAAGGTGGCTTGTGAGACCAATGTGGAAATCATTAGAGCAATAGAGCATGGATACAGGCCCTTCAGCCCAACCAGTCCAGGCCAACTTAGTCCAAATTTCCTGCCCATATCCCTCCAAGCCCTGCTCCTCCATGTACCTATCCAAGTGCTCCTTAAATGAAACTATTGTTCCTGCCTCAGCCACTTCCTCTGGCAGCTCATTCCATATACCCACCACACTCTGCTTGAAAAAGTTGCCCCTGAGGTCCTTTTAAAATTTTTCCACTCACCCTAAACCTAAGCCCTCTAATTTTGGACCCCCATACCCTGGGGAAAAGACCCCCATACCCTGGGGAAAAGACCGTTACCATCCACCCTTTCTGTGCATCTCATAATCATTTAGCATTCAGGATGAAGTAGTCAATTGGATTCAACATTGGCTTAGCAGGAGAAGCCAGAGAGTGGTGGTAGATAGTTGTCTCTCTGACTGGAGGCCTGTGTCTGGTGGTGTGCCACAGTGATTGGTGCTGGGTCCGATGTTGTTTATCATCTAGATTAATGATTTAGGTGATAACGTGGTAAACTGCATCAGCAAATTTGGGGATGACACCAAGATTGGGGGCGTAGTGGACAGTGAGGAAGGCTATCAAAACTTGCAGCGTGATCTTGAGAAGCTAAGTAAATGGGCTGAAAAATGGCAGATGGAATTTAATACAGACAAATGTGAAGTGTGGCACTTTGGGAGAACAAACCAGGGTAAGACTTACACCGTGAACAGTAGGGCTCTGAGGTGTGTGGTAGAACAAAGGGACCTGGGACTACAGATCCATAGTCCCTTGAAAGTGGAATCACAGGTAGATAGGGTCACAAAGAGAACTTTTGGCACTTTGGCCTTCATAAATCAGGGCATTGAGTACAGGAGTTGGGATGTTATGTTGAATTGGTACAAGACATTGATGAGGCCGAATTTAGAGTATTGTGTGCAGTTCTGGTCACCTACCTATAGGCAAGATATCAATAAGATTGAAAGAGTACAGAGAAAATTTACAGGGATGCTGGTGGGACTTGAAAACCTTAGTTATAGGGAAAGGTTGAATTGGTTCAGACTTTATTCCCTGGAGCACAGGAGAAAATTATGAGGGGTATTGACAGGGTGAATGTATGCAGGCTCTTTTCCCTAAGGTTGGGTGAGACTGCTAGAACTAGAGGACATAGTTATAGGGAGAAGGGTGAATTATTTAAGGGGAATCTTCTTCACTCAGAGGGTGGTGTGAGTGTGGAATGAGCTGCCAGTGGAAGTGGGGTTCAACTGTAACGTTTAAGAGAAGGTTGGATAGGTACGTGGATGGGAGGGGTTTGGAGGGATATGGTCCTGATGCAGGTAGATAGCACTAGGCAGAATCAGGTGGCATGGACTGGATGGGCTGAAGGGCCTGTTTCTGTGCTCTAGTACTCAATGACTATAATTATAAACACTTCTATGAGGTCGCCCCTCATTCTGCTATGTTCCAAGGATTAAAGACCTGGCCTGGCCAACCTCTCCCTGTAACTCAGGCCCTCAGTGAGCTGAAGATTCCTCCACAGATGGAGCAGGAGTTGCCTTATGGGGCAAGTGGCTGGGTTGCATGTGAGGTGATGCATTCCTCCCACCATTTAGACTAGTGTCACTGTGTGTTCCCAGTGTATGGGCTAGAGATTCTCCATGTCATCCTGAATGCTCCTTCTCCATTTTGAGTGGCCGAGGGCCAGAGATTCCCAGGAGTCAGTGGGGACATTGCATTTCTTCGAGAAGAGTTGGTCCATTAGGTAATGAAGTGAAGGTGAGCAAACTTTGGACAGCCACTTGGTGTGACTTTGATACATTTCTGTCCAAATTGCTACCGATTAGTTGGAGAATGGTTGCCTTTAAAATGTATGTTTTGTTGTCAGCTCTGTTTAGGCCGTGCAGCAACACCAAGGAAACACACAGACACAACATCACTGACAAGTTTGGGATGTTGCTACTTGTGAGATTAACAGGAGACAGCAACCCAGCTTGGTGAAACTAAAGGACCTGGTTCTCAATGCAAAAGCACGTGAGGTGAGAATGGCCAGAAACGAATGTCTAAGGTGTCAGGAAGCTTGACTGGTAAGACCATACTCAGCAATTTGCCCTGTTCGCAGACAAGGTGGAGCTGTTTTAAGGTGAACAGCATCACTGAAGTTCTGAAGAGCATGACAATATGTGAGGAGAGAAAGATAATGTTGCTGCTGACAGAAGAAAATCAAGCAGCATGGACTAGATAGGCTGAAGGGCCTGTTTCTGTGCTGTATACTCTATGACTCAAAGGGGCAGAGACAAATGAGAGCTTGGTCGACCCACTGGTGCCACGAACAAAGTTCTTTTCCAAGGATATTGTTCAAACCTTGAAGAGATATTCTAATACGACGCTTTGGAAAAGCTGTTGAGAGAATTCATGCAAAATTGGTTAAGAGGATGGACTAGTGCCCAAGGGAGAATGCAGGGATATTTTGCATGAAAATGTGAATCAGCTTTGCAGGGAGTTAAATCTGTGATGCAATCAAGGAACTGGCTCAGAAACAGTAACAGCAACCTGCTGTTCTTCAACGTGGCTGAATCCTATGTTTGTTCCAAATGGGAAAGCAGCAGGAGCAAAATGGTGTTGTGGACACAATGAGGAGACTCCTCAGTATCATTGGTGAAATGGACTGCTGGGTGTCCAGGAAGGATAATTGGGTCTAGCTCCTGTTGAAGTTTAAGGTATCTTTATCTTTATTAGTCACGTGTACATCAAAACACATAGTGAAATGCATCTTTTTTGTGTAGAGTGTTCTGGGGGCAGCCCACAGGTTATGGGCTATGAGCAGTCACAAGCAATCAGTCCTGGGAGTGGACAGATTGAGTAACTCAGACTGGGGCTGAGAGATGATCTGAATCCTCTCACGCTTACCATGGGTCAAGTGGGCTTGGATGGCACAGAGGAGTCTACAGCAAGCAGATCCTTGCAGATGGGCATAACAGGGTGCAGTTTAAATGAACTAGCTGTGGAAAATAGGAGTTGACAGCTACAGTGCTACTGAGGAAGCAAAATAGTTGAGAATAATGAATGTAGCATTTTGATGAATCGAAGCCATATTTCAGGAAATATGGCTGACAACAAAGTCTTTGGAAGAAATATAGCTTTTACTTGGTACTAGTCTTCAGGTGAAGCTGGAAGATTCACAAAGGCAGGTAGATGATCTCCAAGATATGTTGGAGCTGTCATCAACTGAACAGAAGGGGAAACAGAAGGTTTCAGATAAGATTTTCCAGTAATGTGGGAAACAAGAGCAAGGCAATATTTCAGAGTGAGAAGTTGGTAGAGGTTGCAAAGGGGAAGAAATAGCTCAAGAAAAAGCTGCAAGATGCACCACTAGCAAGGAAGAAGTTGACGAAAACTCACGGCAGAGAGAACAACCCAGAAAGCAGTTGAAAGATGGTGTTTGT
>JAUZTB010000073.1:24201960-24214812 GCA_034780895.1 Rhynchobatus australiae
CCATGTGCTAAGTCATTCAATACTTAAATCTTGCATAGATAAATTAGACCAAATAAAGCTTAAAAAAAGGCAAAGGTCATGTTTCCAAAGTGGCCACTAGGCTAGAGTTTTATAAGAAATTTAAGACTCATAATCCCATGTGTAATTCTGTGGGACAATGCGTTTATCAGCTTTTAAATCTTGGATATTCCCACAATAATATTCTCCCTCCCCCTTCCCAAACAAAAGTATGTTTTTGAGGAGACTGAACCTAAAATAAACCATCTTAGAAATTCTCCTGCAACCATCTGACTGTGATGATCGTAGCAACAGAGCGCCCACAATAATTTAGCCCACAAACCAGCAATACAATGGCCTTGTATTTTTTCCAAGGGCAATTGGGCTAGCGGCCAAGTGGCCATGGATGGTTTGGGGGGGGCGGTGGGGGAGAGTAGAGGTGGGAATCTCCAACAGAGGACGGGGGAGATTGAAGAGGCAGTGGGGAGAGGCTGGGTCCAATAGAGGGTTAGGTGAGGGGAAAGGTCGGGGGGTCAACTAGAGGGAATTAGAGGGGAGGGGTGTTGGGTCACTGAGCAATCAGAGGATTCAGGGACGGATAGATCAGTACTGTGGAAGGGGGAGGCCCACAGGATCAAAGAATAAAAGGGGCTCCAATTCAGTGCTCTTCAATGAAGACTTAGTTATTCCAGGAGTGCCCAATGATGGTAGTTCCTGAAACAAAGCGATCTAAATTTCCGTGCAAAGCTCCAAAAGGAACGTTGCATAGGGAATGGCATGATTTGATCTGCATCAGGCATGCAAGTGCAGCAGAAAAATCAAAGAAAACTCCAGCTGCTGTAATTCTGAAACAAAAACAGAAAATGCTGGAAACACTCAATAGGTCAGCCGGCACTTGTATAGAGAGGAAAAGAGAATTAACGTTTCCGGTCGGAGACCCAGATGAAGGGTCTGAAACCCAAGAACACATCATCATCCACAACATCATTGCAGTGCACCCTGCCGACTGCAATAGGTGGTCATAACACTCGCCCACAACCAGTTAGATAGCAAACCTTCAACACCGGAACGCAAATGTTAACAGTTTCTCTCTCTAGCATTTTCTACTCTTAGTGCAAGTGCAGTTGGAGCTGCTCAGATGAATTTCCAGAGTGATGCAAGACAACCCAGAAGTCACATTTCGCTCAGCAGTAAGCTATATTGTCAATTGGAACAGTAAGCTACATTGTCACTATGTGGGACATGCCCTCTCATTACTACCATCAGGGAGGAGGTACAGGAGCCTGAAGACCCACACTCAATGTTTCGGGAACAGCTTTTTTAAAATTTTATTTATTTACAGTGTGGTAACAGGCCCTTCCGGCCCAAAGAGTCCACGCCGCCCTTTTTAAACCCCAAATTAACCTACCCGTACGCCTTTGGGACGTAATGTGGGAGGAAACCGGAGCACCCGGAGGAAATCCACGCAGACACGGGGAGAACGTGCAAACTCCTTACAGGCAGCGGCGGGAATCGAACCCAGGTCACCGGTGCTGTTATAGCGTTGTGCTAACCACTACACTACCGTGCCACCCACCGTGAGGGTGCTTCTCCCCCTCTGCCATTAGATTTCTGAACGGTCCATGAACACTACCTCGTTATTCCTCTTTTGCACTATTTATTTATTTGTGTAACTTGCAGTTAATTTTTATGTCTTACACTGTACTGCTGCCACAAAACAACAAATTTTATGACATATGTCAGTGATAATAAATCTGATTCTGATGTGCAATCTAATTTCCAGACAATCGTAATCTGTGCTAGTTTCTGCTTGGAACTGTAAGCAAAATCTCAGTGCAAGAGTGTTTGGCTCTCAGGTCACCATGACACAGCTGGTATTGCTCGACAGACCTCACACTCCATATCTTGCGATCTTGTTGAAATGTATCTGACACAGTTAACAACGTTAATCAATGTGACTTACTGTGCTGTACAGCTTTCCCCTTGGTCTAAGGGTAGGCCTCATCTTCAGGAACAAGCAAAAACTAATGAAGGAGAGGAAGCCATGCAAATTGGGATACAACTTCCACCTTATAAACTCGTCTAGCATTCTCTGCTAATGACTCCCCTGGGGAGTTCAGTATTTTTTTGCCTTGTGGCCAAATCCACACATTTCATACTGCTCAGTTTATGTGGAGAATCATCTTCAACAACTAAGTGCTGGAATCTTATTTTGTTAAAGCAAAACATATTTAGAAAGTGCCTTTTTTTTGTGGGCCATAGGTTAGATAGTTTTAAAGTTGGAATGTATTTATGTACTTGCATCTTTGGAGCAACTCCATCCCGACAGATCCCAGTATGGGGTGTTCTCCCACATTATTTTGGAAAATGTTCTTCCCTTTTTATTTCCTCCTCTCCCAAGGGAATTGAGTCTTGAAGTATGAAACACCATCCGTTCTTCTCGTGTGAACCTGGCCCAAGAGAGTCAGTAGGTTTCTCTATTGCCACGTTAAGCGTGATCCTACTCCCACAATTTCTGCTCCCTGCCCTGGTGCTAAATCTGATTATAGCATAAACCTCAGAAATGCGTCACTGACCTCCCTCCTGCCTGCCTTTGCTTTACAGCCTGATAATAACCTTTCCCTCTCTCCTCCATCTCTGGCATGAGTATAACCAACATATGAAAATGTTTGGAGTAGTTTCTTTTAAATAAGGCTTTAGGGTTGTGTCCAGGAGATTAATCTTCTGTTCCTGCTGATCCTAAAGCAATCCTGGGGTACTGGCAACACCTCCTGGTCCTAGTCCACATGCCAAGTAGAAGTTTATCAGGGATTGGAACTTTAAATAGCTTTTACAATCCAGTCTTCTTTTATTTACTGTTTTCAATTAGGAAACACACAGGGACTTAGCAAACAACAAGCTCTCACAAAGAGCAATGAGATAATGACAAGATGATCTGTTATAGTCTGTTCAGCCCTCTTCCATTTCTTTGATCAAGTGGGTTTCATCTCTCCTTGTTCAACAAAGCCACTGTGCCAGAGATCATTCCAGTGAATCTTCACTACCACAAGTGGATCCTTCTTTAGGCTGGGAGACCTGACCTGTACACAACATTCCAGATGCAGTATCACCAAGGCCCTGTATAATTGGAACAAGACATCACTACTCCAACTCAAATCCCCTCACAACAGAGGTCAGCGTACTTTTTGCTTTCCTAATTACTTGCTGTTAACCTTTATGTATGAGAAACCCCCTCGCTCTCTGAACAACACCTTTCAATCAGCTTTTATTTAAAAATATTACACCTTGCTATTTTTTCTCCCAAAGTGGACGGCCTCACATATTAAACATTATATCACATCTGCCAGGTCCTCACCTATTCAATTAACCCATCCTCGAGACCCCAAGGTTTCTCTGCATCCTTCTCACAGGATATGGCAGTCTCACATACTGCCACCCATTTTTTGCATCATCAGCAAATTAGACTTCATCCCCTTCTCCAAGCTACCAGCAGCTGGGGCCATGGTACCAACTCTTACCAGTCACAGACTCCCAATCCCAAATGTTTTCTGTCCATAACTCAATCCTCAATCAGTATATAACCCCCATTACATAAGGGACATTTAAGAGACCCTTAGATAGACGCATGAATGATAGACAAATAGGGGGCTATGTGGGAGGGAAGGGTTAGGTAGATCTTAGAGCAGGATAAAATGTCGGCACAACATTATGGGCTGCAGGGTCTGTACTGTGTCGTAATGTTCTATGTTCTTTTACACTGCACACTGATTCTGTTTAATACTCTCGTTGTGAAACCGTATCAAAGGCCTTCTGAAAGTCCAAATACATCACACCAGCTGGTTCACCCTTATCTATCCTGCTTGTTACAATATCAACACTTACTGATTTGTTAGACATGATTTCACTTTCATAAACCCATGCTCTAACCAATCCTATTATTTCTACGTACCCTGTTAATGCTTCCTTAATAATAATTTCCAAAGTTTTCTCGACGACTGACGTCAGGCTAACTGGTCAACTCCTATTCACGAGCGCAGTGGCACAGCAGGTAGTACTGCAGCCTCACAGCTCCGGTAACCCAAGTTTGATGCTGACCTCTGGTGGTGTTTGCAGGTTCTCTCTGTCTCCTCTGGGTACCTTGGTTTTCCCCAACCCCCAAAAGGCAGGCGAGTTGGTAGGTTAGTTAGTTACTGTGAATTACTGCTAGTGTGGATGGGTAAAGTTGATAGTAATATGACAGAGAATAGGTTGCAGGGGCTGACAGGAATGCTCTGAGAGCCAGCATAGACTTGATGGGCCAAATGGTCTCTATTGTAATAAAATTTGAAAATACTATTGCCAAGCCCTGCTTCCTCTCTCTCTTCCTCTTTCCATAAATAGTGGAGTGCCGCTTGCTACCTTCTAATCTGTAGGAGCTATTCTAGAATCTTTCTGGAAGATGGCGACCCATGCATCCACCATCTCCACAGCCATCTCCTTCAAATCACTAAGCCGCAGATCATCACGTCCCGTGGATTAATCACCTTTCAGTCCCATTAATTTCTTCACTGCTATTTTTTTCACTAAAGCTTTACTTTAAGCTCCTCAGTCCTCAACCCTCCCATGAGGGTTTCTGTAACAAAATATTCATTTAGTTTCCCTGCCATTTCCTTATTTCCCCAATATAATTTCTCCTGTCTCAGCCTGTATGGCACCCATATTAACTTTAGGTAACCTTTTCCTATTTACATCTCTCGTGAAGCTCCACCACTCCATCCACCGCCTGAAACATTCATTCCTTTCACCACCAGTGTACACTGGGTGTAGGGAGCACCGTGCACAGAAAGCACCACAGTTACTTGTCTGGACTAATCCCAAACCCACCACCTCTACCACCAGGAAGGACCTCTGGTGCTGTCCGTGTGGAGTTTGCACATTCTCCCTGTGACTGCATGGGTTTCCTCTGGTTTCTTGCACCATCCCAAAGACTTGTGGGTAAGTAGGTTAATTGCCCACTGCCCCTAGTGTGTACGTGAGTAATGGAAGCTGGGGAGAGTTGACGAGAATGTAGGAGAATTAAAAAAATGGATTAATGCAGGATTAGCATAAATGGGTGGTCAATGGACAGTGTGAACTCAGAGGGCCCAGGACGTGCTGTATGTCAATGTTATGTTCTTGCTAGAATACTTCCATTCTGCCTTCCTTTTCAGTGCCAAGGTCCTCCGTTAATGAATTATGAAACTTTTCCCAACCCTTAGACTTACTGCTTTTGTTGGCAATGTTTTAAGTTGTCATATCTTTCAACGTAGTTTCCCAATCTGCCATAGCTAATTCATGCCTCATTCCTTTGCTGTTCAGAGTCCTGATTGTTGCATGTGTGAGTATCGATTGGCTTTTGTTCAAGAAAATCAAAAATAAAGTTCATTCACTGGAAACCTGAAATAAAGCAGGAAATGCTGGACTCACTCAGCAGGTCAGGCAGCATCTGTGGAGAGAGAAACAGTTAATGTTTCAGATCTGGGAGTCTTCCACAGGACTGGGAGAAAAAGAAAACAAGTTTCAGTAGGAGAGAAGATTGGGGAGGGATGGATAGAACATCTCTGATATGGTGAGACCTAATGGGTTAATTTGGGCGGTTTCTGGCATATTAGACTCCTTTGAGTCCAGATGAAGGGTCTTGACCCGAAACATTGCCTGTTCATTTCCCTCCATAGATGCTGCCTGACCCACTGAGGTCCTTCAGCATTTTGTGTGTTACTCAAGATTCCAGCATCTACAGTCCTTTGTGTCAAATTAAGCTTCTTTGTCTGTGTAATGTGTTGTATTAGGTAAGACTGTGAGACATGCCCAGCAAGCCAGACTAGACAAATAGAATAAGAAAAATAGAGCAACAATGACTGACAGACGAAAGAGTAGAGAGTAAAAACCCTTTTGTTTAGTTCCCAATAAATCAGACAGTTCACAAGCTGTTTAACCTACCCCAGCAGGTTGAGTGAACTTGAACATGAAGCAGTGCTAATATCCTTGACAGAGACAACACATGTCTGCGCATCTCATGCTAGTTGGTTAAAATGATTAAACAAACACCACGTTCCATTTTAAAGCCAGTGATGCAGGCTTAAGGTGACAAAGCTCAAAATGAGAAATTGCAAATATCGCTCCATTTACTTCAGAGGAGAGGAACGTTAACCACAGCTCTGTGAGATTGATGTCAACTGTAGGGAGGTTCCTGCAATCTATCATCAGAGGCGGAAGCTGAAGCTACAGTGAGTTGTTTGGGGTGAATCACACCTGCTTAAATTGGACTGATGCTGCAGTGGCTACCAACATGGTGGATAGCTGGGCCTCACTGGATGGCATCTTCAGACCATTTCTGTACTTCATAAGAAATTATTAACAATAACAACAATATGTTAAATTGGAGGTAGTGTAAGGACTGAGATGTGCAAATCTAAGGATAGATTCACAGAATCATAAAGTAATACAGCATGGACACAGGCCCTTCAGCCCAACTCATCCATGGTGCCCACTAAGCTAGTCCATCTGCCTGTGTTTGGCCCAGATCCCTCCAAACCCTCCTGTCCATGTACTTATCAAATTGTCTTTTAAATGTTGTCATACTACCCATCTCAACCGCTCCCTCTGGCAACTCACTCCACATACGCACCACCCTCTGCATGAAGAAGTTGCCCCTCAGGTCCCTTTTTAATCTTTAACTCCTCACCTTAAACCTACGCCCTGTAGTTGTTGGTTCCCCTTCCCTGGCTCAGTGTCTGACTGAGAAGGTGTGGGGCTCCTCAGAGTCCCGAATGAGACGTCAGCTTAAATGAAAGAAAAGAGAGCTGTGAATGAATATTTGCTCTGGATGCAGTGAGTTGTGTTGGTGACGGTGAACTGTATACAGGCATGTAGGTGGATGAAACGAGTGAGCAGAATTAAAGCAATGGGGAAAGCATGACATCATGCAGCTGCAATGCAAAAATGCCAAATTATAATGTGTTCATAATGATGATAATCCATAAGATTCAAAAGAACATGGGTGTGTAATAATTACTAAACACCTGTGCACAGGTACGAAGACTAATCAAGGAAACTAGAGGAATGTTGGTCTTTATCTAAAGGGGACTGAAACTCAACGGTGAGAAGTTGTACAAGGCCTAGGTCAATTGCGTTTAGAAAACCTTCAATTCGGGCATCAAACTTTGGGAGAGATAAATTGAGTTTGGATAGAGGTCAGTGCAAATTCATCAGAAAGTTAACAGTGTTTAAATATTTAAATTCCAGGGAAAAGTAGGAAGCTGGCTTGCATTCCCAGGCACACAGACAATCGAGGGATGATCTGACCGCGATGTCAAAAGAATTCAATGTTGTCAATACAGAGAATAGTTTCTCCTGCTGGGGTCAAGCCAGAGAAAAGGACACAACCTTAAAATTAGAGCTGGTTTGTTCACAAGTGAAACTATGATGTGCTTTTCTGACACGAAGGGTTGCAGAAATCAGAAAGTCACTTGGGTTAACTGAAGTTTCGCAGATTAAATTTGATATTGCTTTATTACACCGGGTATTTAATGATAAGGATAAAGATAGATAATGATTCTGAGACACAGACTACCATTGATCAAATATAAAAAATGGCAAGGTGTGGCATGCTCCTGTCCTGTGCAATTCAACATTTCAATGTTGTGGGGAAATTTTTTTGCATCAATGCCAGTGCTTATTTCGGAATTTCCCCAGGGAAGCTCAGGTTTCCGGTCCTTGCAGAGGCCCAAGTCAGTGAGGCATCACCCAGCCTGCTCCTTAGGCAACAGCTTCCCCTGTGGTGGTACAATCACCTGTGCCCTGTGGTGGCAGCACAGTAGTGTAGCGGTAAGCGTGACGCTATTACAGCACCAATGACCCAGGTTCAATTCCTGCCGCTGTCTGTGAGGAGTTTATACGTACTTCTCATGTCTGAGTGGGTTTCCTCTTTAACTCCTCACCTTAAACCTACGCCCTGTAGTTGTTAGTTCCCCTTCCCTGGCTCAGTGTCTGACTGAGAAGGTGTGGGGCTCCTCAGAGTCCCGAATGAGACGTCAGCTTAAATGAAAGAAAAGAGAGCTGTGAATGAATATTTGCTCTGGATGCAGTGAGTTGTGTTGGTGATGGTGAACTGTATACAGGCCAGATGTACGGGTTAGGAAGTTGTGGGCGTGCTACGTTGGCGCCGGAAGGGTGGCAACACTTGCGGGCTGCCCCCAGCATGTTCTCAGTAACGCAAAAAGATGCATTTCACCGTGTGTTTCGATGTACATGTGACTAATAAATAAATATCTAAATAAACACCAATATCCTTGGAATCTGGAGTGTTGCTGGAACTCAAGGGACTGAGTTATGGAGAGAGGTTGAGCAGGTTGGGAGTTTATTCATTGGAGCGTAGGGAAACTGAGGGATGATCTTATAGACGTGTATAAAATTATATGGGCATAGATAGTGTCAATGCACAGTCTTTTTCCCAGGGTTGGGGAATCAAGAACTAGAGGACATAGGTTTAAGGTGAGGGGGAAAGATTTAATAGTAACCTGAAGGGCAACTTTTTCACCCAGAGGGTGGTGTGTAAATGGACCGAGCTGCCAGAGGAAGTGGTTGAGGCAGGTACATTAACAATGTTTAAAAGGCACTTGGACAGGTACATGGATAGGAAAGGTTTAGAGGGATATGGGCCAGTTTAGATTAGAATCTTTAGTTGGGCCGAAGGGTCGGTTTCTGTGCTGTACGACTCTATGAATCTAATGGACAACAGGAAATGCCATAAACTCCCCATCTCTTCAACAGACCAAAAAAACAGTGACAGCTTTATCAACAAGTGAACTGGGGATGAGGCTTCACTGGCTATTGGAACAGTTGTGTGAGTGCAGCCAGCTCCTGCACTGAGACAATCCCAACACTCACCTCACTGGGATCTCAGGGAAGACTATGCCTGAGGCAACACTGGAACAAATAGCATGGCCTGCAATCAGCCACCCAGCCTTCTGGGGCAACAGAAGATCTACCTCATTAAGTACACATGCAAAACTGTCATGAAGACATAAGCATATCAATGCCTCTACTTACTCAGAATGCTCAGGAGATGTGGCATGTCCCCAATGATTCTCACCAATTTTTTTTTACAGATGCACCATAGAAGGCGTCATATCTGGATGCATTACAGTTTGGTCTGGCAACTGCTCTGCCCAAGGCTACAAGAAATTGCAGAGAGTTGTGAACGCAGTTCAGTCCATCGCGCAAACCAGCCTCCCCTCCACTGACTGAGCCAACGATCCCTCCCATCCCAGTCATTCTCTCTTCTCTCCTCTTCCGTCGAGAGCAGATACAAGAAGTTTGAAAGCACATACCACCAGGCTCAGGGACAGCCTCCATCCTGCTGTTTTCAGACTCTTGAATGGACCTCTCATACGCTAAAGATAAACTCTTGATCTCCCAATCCATCTCACTGTGGCTCTTGAACTCTATTTGTCTATCTGCAACACAATATTCTGCATTCTGTTTTTCTTTTCACAACCTCTACGTACTTAGGTATGGCATGATCTGCCTGGATGGTACACAGACGAAAGTTTTTCACTATCTCTGGACATATGAGAGTAATAAACCAATACCAATTCATCTCCTTCGCTTAATCAACAATCTTCCTCCCCTACTCTTGTCTGAGAAACGTAGAATTTTATTTGGAATTATGTGTTCTCTGTGTTTATCATCTCCCAAACTTGGCCCCTTCTGTAACGAGGCTGCTGAATTGGATGCCAATTCAATTGCAGTCCTCTGCTGAGAATTATGTCCGACATCTGGAAGGCTGAGTCTTTGATCGCTCTTCAGCTCAGGAGGGTAACCAGGACTAACCAAAAGGCCCACAAAAATTCCAATTTTCAGCTGTCCACAAAAAAATATCGTGCTTTTCTGCTTCCAGCTGTACAGCATATTTAGCCCATTGATTCAGTGCTGCAGGCTCCTATGTTCCAAGGAATAAAGTCCTAGAATGGGCTGGTTCTAATTTTATGTTGCCATTATTCTGGACGAAGCCAAGCTGAGACCAAGTTACTGAAGAGTTAAAATAAAAAGGTCGAGCAGGGCAACTGGGAAAGTGAGCCCCTTCGCCTCAGGCAGTGCACCATCACAAATCACCTCCATTATGCTTAACATTGATCAGACTGATAGAAAGACATTGTTTACTTAAGTTCAGTAAGAGCTTAAGAAAAACTGCTGACAGATCCAAAGAAAACTGGCTACTCGACAACTAACGTTCAGGGACTGTTTCAGATGGCAACGTATCAAATGCAGTTGGTGGAATAGTAAACAGCAATCACAGGGGTCTGGTCACAGAAAGGTCTGTTTGGAAACTGGACCGCAACATGACAGAGAAGTGAGAGGAACAATTTAGGAAATGTGGATATTGAATATTGCCCAATACATCCTCTGTAATTAATCTCTCTCCCTTTCCCACTACATTCCCAGCACAATTTGGCATGAGAGGCTTTTGGTTTACAGGATAACTCCAGCTCCTGCAACAGTGGTTCTGTTTGCAAAACTCTTGTCTCCGAGTTAAAAGGATCAAACCTCACCCTGTATGCCATTGCGGTGCTGAGGGAGTGCTGCACTGCTGCAGAGGTGTGGTCCATCAGGGGAGGTGTTAAACCAAAGGCTTAGTTGACCAATCCAAAGCAATTACTTCAGTGGACTGCATGGATTATCATGGCCCCAGCCACATAAGGGAGAGAAAAGAAAGTACCTGATCATCAACAATTGCTGTTTATGGGATCTTGCTGTGTGAAAAGCAATTGCTGTATTTCCTCTATTGTAACAGTGACACGCTTTAAAAGTTCTTCATTGACTTGATGAGACCGTACTTGGGGTATTGTGAGCAGTTCTAGTTGCCTCGCTACGGGTCAAGCTAGAGAGGGTACAGAAAAGATTCACAAGGTTGTTGCCAGGACTGTTGGGCTTGAGTTAAAAGAAGAGGCTGGGTAGGCTGGCAATGTTTCCACTGGAGGGACGGTGGCTGACGGATGACCCCGTAGAGGTGTAGAAAACCATGAGGGGCACAGATAGGTCACACAGTCTTTTTCCCAGGGTAGGGCAAGTCTAAAACTAGAGGGCAAAGGTTGAAGGAAGGAGGGAAAAAATTTAAAGGGGACCTGAGGAACAAGTTTTTCCACACAGAGGGTGGTGGGTGTATGGAACGAGCTGCCAGAGGGAGTGGTAGGTGTGGTTACAGTTATAAAGTTTAAAAGGCAAGTTCATGGAAAGAAGGTTAGAGGGATAAGCGGCAAATGGGACGAGCTCAGCTGGGAACGTTGGTTGGCATGGACAGGTTGGGCCGAAGGGCCTCTCTCTGTGCTGCATAACTGTATGACTTCAGCGCCTGCTGGGTTACCCAGAGTTGTGAAAGACACCGTAGAAATGCAGGTCTATCCTTCTTTTGGAGAAATGGAAATCCTCTATCCTTGAGTTTCCTTGGGTCAGGAAAGCGGTGATAGAGCAACACACGGATAGTGAGGGCAGGGGTTGAAGGTACTTTTCTCACCCACTCTGCTCGGGGGATGGGATGAAGTTTATGACTCGCAGTTTGGTCCATGTGACATAGGTTTGTTGCTGTCATATGTACCGAGATACAGTGAAAAACTTTTGTTTGCCTGCCATCCAGACAGATTGTGCCATATGCAAGTGTATCGAGGTAGTAAGAAGAAAACAGAATGCAGAACACAGTGTAGCAGCTACCGCAAAAGTGCAGTAGAGTTAAACAAATAAATTACAAGGGCAGCGACAAGGTAGATCGGGAGATCGAGAATTCATCTCTAGAGGACGAGCGGTCTGTTCAAGAGACTGATAACAGGGGGATAGAAGCTGTCCTTTAGCCTGGTGGTACGTGCTTTCAGGCTTTTGTATCACCAGCCCGATGGGTGAGGGGAGAAGAGAGAATGACCAGGGTGCAAGCCGTGGGGTGGGACCATGGTGGGGTGAAACCCATGAGTTATCAACCTCCCGTCAAATAGGAACTGCTTAATTTCAGTCAGCAGCCTTCCTTCCAGCCCTGTCGCTTCCTGATTGTCCTGGAGCCTTCAGGAATTAATAATTAATCTCCACTGCTGCAGTTAACCAAAGGAAAAGCAACACAGAGGTATTAAAAGCAAACTCTGTGTTATTAATTGGCTTTCTTTTATTAGGTATAGAAATAATGGAGATGAGAAAGGAGGTTGTTTGCCTGGGTGGGGTTAGAGTTGGAGCTGGACATCATGCCATGAATAACGTCCAACTAGAGCTGGCAATCTACGGTACGGAGAAATGAGTCACAACATGACTCCGTCCCCCAGCAACAAGCCCATGGCAGTAAGAGACCCACAACAGCTAAAATGGCTTCTGTATTTGCTGCTCTGATCACCACATTTTCCTGCTTGTAAAAGACATCGTGGGTTACATATTTTATAGTTAACTGTGAGGTTTATGATGATGGCTCAGTGAAAAAAAAATGTTTTGAGTGCACCAAACTCTGCCCTAAGATACTTTCATCTCACTTTTGCCATGCTCCAACTGACCACAGGGTGTATTATATATGTTTCTTTCCATTACACAAACAGATCAAGAGAAAGCATGTGGCCTCTACCTCACTACACAGAGTCAGCTTGTTACTCTGCAGCCTTGCTACTGGAGGAACAGATTTGTGTAGTGTGTTTATTCTGTGCCATAGACCCTGCTTGGACATACAGGTAGTTCTGCTACAACGCGCGTTTCCGTAACACAAATTGGTTATAACCTGATTGATGGATTAAAATTTTTTTTATTAATTTTACTTACAGCATGGTAACAGGCCCTTCCGGCCCAACGAGTCTGCGCTGCCCATTTTAAACC
>JAUZTB010000073.1:24235980-24246826 GCA_034780895.1 Rhynchobatus australiae
AATGCCATGTAATGCAGCCTGTAACTCGCTTTCTTCGTGGTGCAAAGGCTGATATGGTTTTATATGAGGCAGCAATTGAATCAATAATGAGGCAGCAAGCATCTCATTTTACCAAATGGAACAGGCATCTAATGGATAAGACAAACAGTTAAAAATAGGTGCCTGTTGCCTCAACAGTCTGGTAGCCAGCACACTGAACAAAAACATCCCAAATTTGGGGGGACTGGTGGAAAAGCTATCTTTACCTGGTTGCATCACAGCCTGGTATACAGGCTCCAATGCACAGGATCGCAAGAGGCTGCAGAGGGTTGCAGACTCAGCCAGCTCCATCACGGGGACAACTCTCCCCACCATCGAGGACATCTTCAAGAGCCTGTGCCTCGAGAAGGCGGCATCCATCACTAAGGACCCTCACCATCCGGGACATGCCCTCTTCTCGTTACTACCATCGGGGGAGGTACAGGAGCCTAAAGACCCACCCTCAATGATTCAGAGGCAGCTTCTTCCCCTCCACCATCAGATTTCTGAACAGTCCATGAACCCATGAACACTACCTCATTATTCCTTTTTTTGCACTATTTATTGTTGTAATTTGTAGTAATTTTTACGTCTCGCACTGTACTGCTGCCACAAAACATCAAATTTCGCGTCATATGTCAGTTAAAATAAGTCTGATTCTGAGAAAGATCTCAATGCCATTCATTTTACTATAGTGAAAGTGGCACATGGTGGAAACCTGTGAAAGAAAAGGTTTAAGTTTTTATAATGCTTTTCTCATTTTCAGAGGAACAAATAGTATGCACTTCGTAACCAATGAAATGCCTCTGGAATGAAGTTATTGCTGCTTGGTCGGCAAACACAATGGCTAAATTATGTACTACGTTCCCACAAAAAGCAATACTCCAGAATGATCTCATTTCCGTGGTGTTGGCTAGGGGGATAAAAGTTGCCCTGGATACCAGAAGAATTCCATACACTGTGCCAGATAATATGTCTGATCTTTACAATTGGCTCAGAGGGCAGACGGGGTTTCAACATAAAATCTCACCCAAAGGAGAGCACCTCTGACAGGGCAGCACTCGTGCAGTCCAACCCTGGACATTCAGTTTGGATGACTGTTCAAGTATCTGGAGTGATACTCAAACATACATTTACCATAAAGTGTTGTCCACGGAGGTAAGGCTGATGCATTTCATGCTATGTAGGATCCTAAACACAGAACCAAGGTAAAAGATTTGCTTTGTGTTTAAAGAGACAATGGTCACCATGACTTCAATAATGCCAACAATTATGACATTTAAGAGGCACTTGGACAGTTACATGGATAGGAAAGATTTAGAGGGATATCGGCCAAATGCAGGTAAATGGGATCAGATCAGCTTAGCAACTTGGTTAGCACAGACATGTTGGGCCAAAGGGCCTGTTTCCATGCTGTATAACTCTATGACTCTTAATTTGAGGCCATAAAAAAGATAAACTTCACTGTTGACCATCATTTTCTCCCTACCCCAGCTCCATAACCTGCTGCAGCTCTGTAACACCTTCCCCCAGTCTCTGCACACTTTCCATTCTGGCCTCTTGAGTGCCCTCAAGCTGAAATGCTGCATCATTTCAGCCACACTTTCAGCTGCTAGACCATCAGATGTGAACTTCTCTCCCCATTCTACGACTCTCTTCCTTTCCGAAGCTCCTTAAAACCCACTTCCACTTCTGTGACCAAACCTTTGATCGCCTGCCCTGATATCTCCTTATGTGGCTCCATGTGTATAAGATGTATAAGATGATAAGAGGCATTGATCGTGTGGATAGTCAGAGGCTCTTCCCAGGGCTGAAATGCTTGCCACAAGAGGACACAAGTTTAAGGTGCTGGGGAGTAGGTACAGAGGAGATGTCAGGGGTAAGTTTTTTACTCAAAGAGTGGTGAGAGCGTGGAATGGGCTGCCAGCAACAGTGTTGGAGGCGGATATGATTAAGAGACTTTGGATAAGTACATGGAGCTTAGAAAAATAGAGAGCTATGGGTAAGCCTAGTAATTTCTAAGGTAGGGACATATTCAGCACAACTTTGTGGGCCGAAGGGCCTGTATTGTGCTGTAGGTTTTCTATGTTTCTATGTCAATATTTTTTTGATTATACTCCTTGGACCATTTTGCTTTATTAAGAATACTATATAAATGGAAGTTGTTACTGTTGTTGTCAATATGTAAAGAAATTAGTACTTCACAGTGGTTATATACACGTTCCACGGCTTTTACTTTGTGTCTGGGTCTCAGCTTCTCATGCTACCCCACGGGACACAGAAACATTTCCAGAGGAAGGTAATTATGTTCTGCAAATAATGGATTTATTTATTTGCAGTTGTCAGGCCAAAAGTATTATAGTTTCCATGTGGCTGTCAGAATTTAAAATAGGCGTTTTCCTAATCTTGATATGTCCATGCTTTTATTAATTTCCCAGTCCAACTGAACACCCAGCAGCTGAAGTGAAGTCAGCCTCCCTTCATACTGACCTTGAATCTCATCCAGATAATTTCCTAATAAGACTACTTATCTCGTGAATCTCTAATGACCGTCGCCGGTGGTGCTAGTAACATGATCGCCAGTAAGCAATGGCTTAGAGGAAATGAAACAGTCCTGAATCTTGTTAACTATGTGTGGCCTTAAGATCTCAGCTTTGCCACCAACCATGTGCAGAACCTGACTCCACCCCACAGTTAGAGTTCTGTGCCTCTATTTTATGGAATAAAGACAGAAAACGTTGGAAATACTCAGCAGGTCAGGCAGCATCTGTAGAAAGTGAAGCAGTTAACATTGCTGGTCTGAGATCCTTCATCAGAACTGAAAAAGAGAAAACGAACTGAAGATGATAAAAACTGCAGATGCTGGAAATCTAAAATAAAAACAGAAAATGCTGGAAATACTCAGCAGGTCAGGCAGCATCTGTGGCTGAAACACTGACTCTGTTTCTCTTCCCACAGAGGCAGCCTGACCTGCTGAGTATATCCAGCAGTTTCTGTTTTATTGAAGAAAGAAACTAGTTAGCTGATGTAGCAGAGAGGTGGGGAGGGCAATGGGTGGAACAAAGGGAATTTCTCTGCTAGGATGAAATAACTGGTCTTTAAGAGGTGAATCAGCTCCTTATTCAGGGGGAACTCCTTCATCTCATATTTGGAATGTGGAGCTCACTGCCACGGTGAGTGACAGAAATGATTAACATAGAGGCACTTAATGGGGCAATTTTATAAACACGGGAAAGAGAAAACAATGGAGTTAATACACGTTAGGTCTCACTCTCAGAGTGCTGGACTTCTCTGCTTGAATGGGTGATAGAGGCTGAAATCCTCATCACTGTAAATAATACTGGATAAGCATCTGATATTTGCAATCCACAGGCAGTGGACAGAGAGCTGGACCAGTGAATAAATCTTTTGTCAGAGTGGCCTCCTCCTGTGCCTTAAACTTTAAGGGATTCAATGAAAGTGGAAGGGAAGAAGCTCAGGGGGAGTGTAAACATCAGCAAACACTGGGCTGAATGGTCTTTTATTCATTGTTTATGGAACGTGAGCATAACCAGCAAGCCCAGCATTTATTGCCCATGTCTAGCTGCCATAAGGAAGGTG
Organism: Rhynchobatus australiae; assembly: GCA_034780895.1. Taxonomy (NCBI): domain Eukaryota; kingdom Metazoa; phylum Chordata; class Chondrichthyes; order Rhinopristiformes; family Rhynchobatidae; genus Rhynchobatus; species Rhynchobatus australiae. The sequence goes on from JAUZTB010000073.1 coordinate 24,239,599, forward strand.
CTTTTTCCAGTCTGGTTCAATCTAACAATGAGTGCATTAACTCTATGCTTCCTACAAGTTGCAAATCCACTGTCACTTTGCTACACCCTTGTTAACAGTGAGGTTCTCCCTTAAACACGCGCTCAAGGTGACTGAGAAATTACGGATGAAAACACACACCTCACTAGAACCAGCATGACAATGGTTTGGGTTACCCTGTGGATAAATATCCATCTGCTAGCAATTGACTTTACAATGCATTAACATAAGGGGAAATAAGGAAACCTGGTTTTAAAGAGGTGCATATGTCACCCAACTGTGGTCCTATTACTTATGAGATCAGGTTTTCTTTGATCAGATTAGGAGAAGTCCTTGCATTATATTCACATTCTGCATTATTTTGCAGAGAGTGGAACTTTAAATCTAAACACTAAGTGCCCAGGACCCACGCCATCCATTGGGAGTTGCAACTGACTGCCTAACCCACAAGTAATTATAACTGGTCCTCCCCAGCTTACGAACGCCCATCTTATACCCAGCCCATACATACAAACGAGCTGTTGGGAGACCGGTGGGATGTGGGGCTGCAGGCATCTTCTGCCATGTAGGAACTCAGTTCGTGGCCACATTTCTGACTTGCAAACTGTTCGTGTTACGAACAGTTCACTGGAACGGAACCCTGTCATAGCGTGGGGAGGAGCTGTACTGTGTTTGTAACTTCCATGGGCAGATTTAGCCTATTCAAACACCAGACTGTCAAGGCTATTAAAGTAAGTAAAACCTTAAAGCTAGAAGTTTACTTTTTCCCTTTGTATCTTTAAATGAACGTTCCCTAAAACACATCTCTTCCTTCAAGTTTTTTTGCCACCTATCCTGATACATCCTTCTGTGTCCACCTTTCAAAAATGGTTTAATTGACATCCATCTTCCCAAATTCCATGCTACATTATAACAACTACCGATATTCGAGAAAAGGGTAGTTGTGTCTTGAGGGTTTTTCTGCAGCAATCGTTTCATTCCTTCTAAACTAAAACCTGCATCACTAGGAGTTGAGTCTTCAGCTCCAAGTTTAAGAATTGTCTCTCTTTCCTTCCTTGGCCCAGCTTTTGGTCACCTCTCCTAACATGGCCCAACATCAGACTTTGAAAATACTTCTGTGAAATCCCCTTGGGCTGTTTATTATGCTTTCCATTATACAAATGATAGCAGTTGCTGCTATGTGTGAATGGAAATCAAGTTAGCAATCCAAAAAACCCCAAGGATTGTTCAACCCACTTGGAATCACCATTAGATTAAACTAGTATCATGCCAATATCATCAAATTGCATGGGAGGCCATTTGGCCCTTTGTGTTTGTGCCAGCTCTTTGAACTTGTAAATGAGACTAAATACACACAAATAGCAAAACTATGCAATAAAATTCAATTGGAAACCAATATTCAGTGATGTCACCAATGGAGCAGAATATTTGACTCCCCTCATCTCTAGTTACATTGATCCTATATATTTTCACTGCACATAACTTTTTTTGTTTTCTTAATGTTTCAATGTGTTAAATGCCATTGCTGGGCTGAGTCTAGGTACCTTCAGCCCAAATCTCATGATATGTGTCACATTTGAGTGCATGCTCCAAAAGAACATTTGGGTTTGGGTTGGATTAGCACTACAATCGAGTAAAACATTCTGGATCTGGTCTATATTCTCATGTAACAGTTGGGGTTGGGTGGGGCAAGGCTGTGCCAGCCTGGCTCAGTACTTTATCTGAGTCAGAAAGCTTTGCATCACCACACACCTCCTCTATTCTTGATCGATAGCTGTGTACATGCAGCATACCAGGTGTGCTTTCCCCTGTTCTGTGATTGCGTCAGGTTGGGAGGGTTTGGGTATGGAAATAAAAATCATGCGCGCAGACTAGGAGGATCAGGGTCAGATTGGCTGGAGGCTGAAGGCTGTAGTTGGTCGAGGCTTTATATGTGAGCAGCCTCCCTCTCTGGGGAAGAAATGCCACCCAAAGACTGCAACAAGGACTCTCAGGGGATTAAACACAGCAACACAGGAAACAGACCGAATGGTGACCAGCCTTGTCCAATATCCCCTTTGCACCAGTGGGATATTCCTAGTTCCTTCACCAGCCTTGCAGGTGGAGATGATTTAAGACGATAATTTTATGTCCACATGAAGCCGATCCCACTTTGTACAAATATTGAATTTCAAAGTGTAACCTGGGCACGAAATCAAACAGAAATGCCTTTGTTCTACTGTCAGCCTGGGAGCTGGTGCTGCACTCAGTGTGCTTTTACCCATTACACCTGCATTGTCAATTAGAAAAAACTGCTTTTTCACTGACCTACATCTGAAGAGGGCAGCACCCTGTGGGACTTTGATGCTAAAAATGAACCTCTGACTGGAGTCCCGAACTTACAACGTTAAATGCTGGCAGCTTGATGCTGACTGCTGATATTTCCCAGAAAGTTCTGGCCCAAAGACAGTATTATACCTGGCTTGTAGGAATTTGCCTGGGTAAGGATCTTTATTTGGGCTACAGTCCTGCATTGTATGAAAGTCTTTCCCTTCCCTTCCCTACCTGACTCCATCTGCCAATCAACCCCTCCTCACCTGGATCCACCTATCACTTGTTAGCTCTTGCCCCACCCCTCCCTCTCACCACTTTAGACATCTTTATTAGTAACATGTACATCGAAACACACAGTGAAATGCATCTTTTTGCGTAGAGTTCTGGGGGCAGCCCGCAAGTGTCGCCACGCTTCCGGCGCCAACATAGCACGCCCGCAACTTTCTGACCCGTACGTCTTTGGAATGTGGGAGGAAACTGGAGCACCCGGAGGAAACCCATGCAGACACGGGGAGAACATACAAACTTCTCACAGATAGCGGCCGGAATTGAACGCGGTGCTGTAATAGCGTTACGCTTTATACATAGAACATAGAACAGTACAGCATAGAACAGGCCCTTCGGCCCACAATGTTGTGCCGTCAGAGCTATTCCCTCCTACCTACAGGATGCCCATATTCCCTCTATTTTCCTCTCATTCATGTGCCCATCCAAGCCCCTCTTAAAACCCCCCAATGAATTTGCCTCCATACTGGCTATCTTCCCTCTGCTCTTTGAGTCCAGAAGAATCATCATGACCCAGACCTCTGTCCATCCAGTTCCCTCCAGAGATGCTGTCCGACCCACTGAGTTCCTCTGGTAGCTCATTTGTTGCTTTCCTTTAGTTAACCCAAATCTAGTAACAAAGCAGCGTTCCATTATTCCACTTTCCTTGAGTCCAATAAACAACCTTTCACTACTACTGTTTCCCGACTGCCAGCGGGTGTGTACCTATTCCTTCTTTCTACAGGCATGGTAGTGTAGCGGTTAGCATAACACTTTACAGTGCCAGAGACCTGGGTTCAATTCCGGTCACTGTCTGTAAGGAGTTTGCACGTTCTCCCTGTGACTGCGTGGGTTTCCCCCGGGTGCTCCGGTTTCCTCCCACATTCCAAAGACGTACAGATTAGGAAGTTGTGGGCGTGCTATGTTGGCGCCGGAAGTGTGGTGACACTTACGGGCTGCCCCCAGAACTCTACGCTAAAGATGTATTTCGCTGTGTGTTTCGATGTACATGTGACTAATAAAGATCTAAAAAGATCTTAAAACCAACCAATACTTTTCCAATTTTCTACACGCACTATTACATCATCTTCTTTACTGTATGGCCTGGAGTCTTGATGAAAAGCCTATTATTTGGCACCTCATCAAGTATCTTTTGGAGGTACACCAATCACACTGTTTATATCTGTCCTTTCTATTACTTCATCAGAAAGTAATCACATTAGTTAGACCAGATTTACCTTTAACTAATCCAAGCTGATTTTCTCTAATCAATCCACACTTGTCCAATTGACTGTTAATTCTGCTCCTGGTTATGGGTTCTGCAATATTCTCCACCACTGAAGTTAAACTGGTTAGTCTGCTGTTACCAGGTTTATCTCGATACCCTTGTTTGAACAATGGTGACATATTTTTGAGGGCAGGTGCATTTGAGAAGGATCGTTCACGATCTGTGGCTGTGGAGAGGTGGAAGGATTTAGTGACGTCAAAAACAGTCATGTACGGTTCTCTACACTTTTGTTAGATCTGGCGAGCAGTGAATATCAGGTCCATGCAGGGTTTCGACCTGAAATATCGACAATTCCTTTCACCCCCAAAGATGCTGCTCAACCTGCTGAGTTCCCCCAGCAGATGATTTGTTGCTCCAGATTCCAGCATCCGGAGTCTCTTGTGCCTAGACAGAATCAATGACACAACACTCTTTAGTCATTGGGAGATGGTAGTCAGGGAGGATCCTCGCCCTGCAAGCCCTCTGTATTTATGCAACTGGATGTCTCCTTTCTTGGAAATGGTCTTCATTATAGTGCCTCAGAGATCCCCTTGCATGCTCTCCTCTTTCTAAGAGACAAGATCAGGGATTCATGCCAGAAGCTCTCCCTCATGTTTTATTCCTTCAGTGAGGGTTTAGTCTGCTCAAAGGGCTCCGTTGTTTTCAATGTATTTCAACTGTTGTAAAGAGTCTCTCACCATCAGGGGCATTGGAATTGGTTTATTATTGTCACTTGTACCGAGGTACAGTGAAAAGCTTGTCTTGCATATCGTTCATGCAGATCAATTCATTACACTGTGCATTGAGGTAGTACAAGGTAAAACAATACAGAATGCAGAGTAAAGTGTCACAGCTACAGAGAAAGTGCAGTGCANNNNAGACAATAAGGTGCATGTTCACAACAAGATAGATTGTGAGGACAAGGGTCCATCTTATCATACTAGGGAACTGTTTTCATAGTCTTATAACAGCGGGATAGTGATTGAGAAAGTGTGGAAGAAGCACGGGCAATCAGAGGCTGTGAGAGTGGTCTGGGTTAAGACTCAGTTTCCACCTGCTGAGACCTAGACACGGATCATGGACTGGTCCCAGCAGTTGTGGCGGGAAGTCCTCGAGGCCATTGGGAGTTGTGTGACCACAAAACCCAAATGTGACCATAAGCTAGTTGGGAGCGGGGTGTTGGGTGGAGGGGTGGGAGGGGGAGGGGGTGGCTGGTGCAGGATATACTCAAGGCACCAACCAACTCATGTAACATTCGTGCCATCATTTACTGTTTCTCAGGAAAATGTTCTGTTTCAGATGCAGAATTTGGCATCAGCACATATTTAGGAATGTTCAGGAAATTCCCATATGAAAGCAACAGAAAAATTCAAATAATGTCAAATGCCTACCTTTCCCCCCAAACTCTATGGATAAAAAAAAAATCATAAAACGGGCTGCTGCATTGCAGAGTGAAACGCCACGGAGACCAGACTGTCATCTCAAACTACCTTAGTCAGTCTGAGGATCGAGTAGAGGGGGTGGCAGGGGTGGTCAAAGAAAATAATCATCGCTAAAGGTATAATACTGAAGTTATAAATACATTCACATCCTGCTCTCCAGCCTCTACCACCTAGATGCAATTAAACTGGTGCACATGTGGAACCTCCATTATATTTGTTCACAATTCCTTTTTGATTCAAACATGATTAATGTCAATGGGAGGGAGGAATGCAACAGGACCACAAATGGTGATGCTGAAACTGTACACATGCCATTCCAGATGGCCAGACAGGGCTTTCAAGTATTCAGCCTCCCTTTATGCTGCCAGCAGCATTTCATCCTTTTACTTTATCCAAATGCATAGCTGAGAAACAACAGAAAATAAAAGAGGCACAGTCAGAGAGAGGGAGGGAGAGAGAGAGAGAGAGAGAGAGAGAGAGAGAGAGAGAGACAGAGAGAGAAAGAGAGAGAGACAGAGAGAGAGGGAGAGAGAGAGAGAGGGAGAGAGAGAGGCGCAGAGAGAAAGTCAGAGAGAGAGGAGCAGAGAGAGAGAGAGAGAGGAGCAGAGAGAAAGTCAGAGAGAGAGAGAGGCAGAGAGAGAGTTAGAGATTAGAGAGAGAGATTCAGAGAGAGTGAGTCAGAGAGAGAGAGTCAAAGAGAGAAAGTCAAAGAGAGAGAGAGAGTCAGAGAGAGAGAAAAAATGATGAAAAGGGAGTGAGAGGCAAACGGTGACACACAGGAACAAACGGAGAGAAGGACAATGAGGGGGAGGTGAAGGGGGCAGGACAGGAGAGGGAGATACCTTCACGATAGACAGAAAGTTCTTTCCACCAGCAAAACTTTTTCCGACATAATCTCAAATTCTAATGTGAATTATTCAAAATAATCCTAAATCAAAATCCACATTCTGTTTTATGGGATTAAAAAGAAACTCTTTATACGATCTTGAGTGCCAAATTGGAGGTGACCCAGACCAGACGAGGAGGAGTGACGTTAATGCTGCAGAGCAGAGACTGTAAAAAGCACACAGCCTCATGCGGTGGTTCATTTTGATTTTGGATGTGTATTGCCCACTGCAAGAGTGATGATACATACAGAAGGTGCCAGTTTATTGAAGTGTTTGAACCAAGCAGTTTAAACATTAATGATCTCCTCATTTTCTTGGTTTAAAGTGCACCAGAGGGAAACAGATTCGTTCTGTGCTGCTCTGACTGCATTAGGAAGGTCAGGAAACGCTGTTGCTCATCTACTGACTACAAACTTTATACCCTCAGAATGGTAATAAATGCAACAATTATGGATAAACAGCAATTGGAATCCTTTTAACTTCCAACATTTGTCGGCACAACATTGCGGGCCGAAGGGCCTGTACTGTGCTGTAGTGTTCTACGTTCTATACACAGTTTTATTTCCTGCTGCTTACTGTAGATATTTTTCACCTGTTCACACCTTCTCTAGACCAACCCTCCATCGTTCACTAACACCCTCACTGCCCTACTTCACCCACCCGTCACCCCTTTTGTCATTTCAATTGACCTTTGCCTCCACTAGATCCGAGACCTTTCTCTGTCCTCTCCACTCCCCCCCTCCCCTTTTCCTGCACCTTAAAAACTTACTTTACCTCCAATTTTTTTCCAGTTCTGATGAAAGATCATCCATCAGAAACGCTGTCTTTGTTTATCTCTCTCCACAGATGCTGCCTGACCTACTGAGCATGTCCAGCGCTTACCGTTTTATTTTAGCATTTCAGAGTCTGCAGGATTTTGTGCTGGGGCTATTACGCTGTTGCACTGCTGGAAGGTTACTGATTTATAGGAAGCTTGTGAAAGATTGCAGAATTATAGGATTTGTATAAAAGTAGTGCCTCTTCTCTCTTCCAGGATG
>JAUZTB010000073.1:24328030-24339534 GCA_034780895.1 Rhynchobatus australiae
TTCTGAGGAATTTGTTGCTACAGAGGGCTGTGGAGGTCAAGTCGTTGGGTACATTTAAGGCAGAGATTGACATGTTCTTATTGGAAAGGGGGTTTTGGGTTATGAGGAGAAGGCAGGAAAATGGGGTTAAGAAGAAACAGCCATGACTGAATGGTAGGGCAGACCCTGAGCAGAATGGCTTAATTCTGCCTCTTTGTCTTACGGTAAATCGTAATGATTGAAATGTGTGGAGATTTTTAACCAGCTAGTTTTCTGAGCAGGTAATAATGCTTGTACTTGACAATAAGATTCATCAATACAGCAAATATATCCCAGGGCTGCATAAGATTTACACATGGTAAAGAACCAAGTACCAAATTGTTCAGCAATGAACTCATTCATTTGGTCCGTGTCTTGGCTCATGGGCGCAGAGCGGTTTCTTTTGTACTAAGTAATTTGTTTTTAATTAAGTTCTTACTTTGTTCTGCTTATGAGGTGCCCTGAGGATCGGACATGGCTTCGTGACTCAGAATCCCTGGGAATGGTTTGCACATGATGGCAAATGCGAGGCAGTAACACAAAAAATGTACATCAATCAACCCCACGAGGGGAGGGGGAGAAGAAGCTAATGCAATGTTGATGTGGTCATGTAGATTGACTGCACAAAGTAATCCAAATAACTGTTCTTATTGTGCAACAATTAGCCTCTTAAAAAGTTGCTAAACGTTCACATTGCAGTATTTATTTGATGAAAATAAAGGTTTTGACAAACGTTAATTCATGAATGTTCACAATTTATACTTCTCGATGTCCTTGTTGATTTTTATTTCTTTTTTCAAAGCGTCAAATAACAATTTGTTTTTAAATCGTCAATGCAATATAACATGCCAAAGCTTCAATGTGCTGTTTTTGACACCCAGTCACTTTAGAAAATATATCAGATGAGTGAATTTCAAAGACTGAATTTTGAGAAGACAGAAATAGAAAGGCAATGAGGCTTAAAGAAGTCCATGTTCCCACCTGTATCCTATCACTCTTCACTCTGACCGAGCCCAAAGATTGGTCTTTACCAGACATTGAATATATTCAATTACTCAGCCTTCACATCTCTCAGAGAAAGAATTCTGAAGAACCTCTCAGGAGCAAACTTCTCCTGATCTCCTTCTTAAATTATCAACTTCTAATTCTGAAACAATGTCTCTTAGTTCTGGATTGCCACGCAAGAGATAACATCCTCTCACTCTTGGAGCATGTCATTGGAATTTCAACAGGAAAGTGTGTTTAAACTTCTGACCTGCTGCTCATCTTTGCACCGTTATATTCACTGAGTTCCTACAGCAGTTTGTTTTTTGCTTAATTTTGATCATGTTGCATTGATTCTACAGGCAGGACTATATTATTTGATTATAGCTAATCATTGATGGTGGGTTGGAATATTTGATTCTCTTTGCAGAGAGAAAAGTATTTTGTGTATTCCGAAAAATCCCCTGAAATGTTTGCACTGCATTGCGATTGACCAGTCCTTCAACTAATTTGCCACAATTCTTTTGCCAGGCAGCCATGTTTATGCTCAGTCCAAACAGTTGTCCAAATTGGCTCTTAATAGTCTGTTAACAATTAAAAAAAAATTGTATAAGTTGCTCTTGAATAAGTTCCCTTGTGCCCATTCCAGAGGGGATATTACTGGAGATCGTTCCTTATATGCAGCAATTCAGAAAAAAATATTCACTCTTGGGATGTTAATATCACTGTCAAGGCCAGCATTTGTTACCCATCCTTCCTTTGCACTGCTTTGATGGCAAAGTCAACTTGGTAAGCAATCAAGAACCAACCCCGTTGCTATGACACTGGTGCTATGTACAAGCCACTTGTCTTCAGACAATATGTGGCAACCAATGTATTTTGAACACTGTGCAGGAAATTCAGTTTCATTGACTGCAGGGGAACTGAATTTCAGAAGTAGAGGTCAGTATTATATCTGTGCCTTCAGTGTGTAGAAAGTTCAGAGGTTGATCAATTTTTGAATATTGAGGGAAATGAGGTATACAGGGTTGGTACAAGAGAAAGGGACTGAGGTACAACAATTACGGTAGCGTAGTGGTTAGCACGACACTATTACTGTGCCAGCGACCCGGGTTCGATTCCCGCCGCTGCCTGTAAGGAGTTTGTACGTTCTCCCGTGTCTGCCTGGGTTTCCTCCGGGTGCTCCGGTTTCCTCCCACATTCCAAAGACGTACGGGTAGGTTAATTTGGGGTCCAAAATGGGCAGCGCGGACTCGTTGGGCCAGAAGGGCCTGTTACCACGCTGCAAATAAAATTTTTTTAAAATTTAAAAATGTTACTGGAGGAACTCAGCAGGCCGGGCAGCATCCGTGGAGTAAAGCAGACGGTCAGCGGTTCGGGTCAGGAACCTTCAGGACTCTGCCGTTCTACATTCAGCATTCTGTTTTCTTTTCTTACGTATGGCATGATCTGTCTGGATGGCACACAAACAAAAGCTTTTTGCTGTGTCTTGGTACCTGTGACAATAATAATAAACCAGTATCACAAATGAGGGCAGGATGACGAATACTTTAATGCATGTCTCAGGGCAGTAGAGAGGCAGGGAGGTTTAGAGAGGGAGAGTGGGAGATTAAATCCTGGAGGTATAGAGGCCAGTGGCAGGAGAAGGAGTACTGGCAAGTGAAAGCAACCAGGATTGAAAGAATGCAGTGATCTCAAAGGTTTGTAGAACTGGAGGTGGTTACAGAGATCGGGATGAGTACATGGAGGTGCTGGAAATTCAGAAAGAGAGTTTTAAAATCAAAACAACACCAGATTTCAAGCCAACATAGGTCACAAAGGAAGGGTGAGGGACAACATTGCAGGCAGCAAGTTGGGGTGTAACAAGGAACTTTATTTTGTGTAGAGGGTATTTATGAAGACGCAACAGACTTCAGATGCTGGAATCTGGAGCATCTTATCTGGAGATGCTGGAATCTGATGATATATATCGGGCTTTCTCTTTTCCTATCTTCAGTCCTGAGGAAGGGTCCTGACCTGAAATATTGACTGCCTGCTTTTCTCCACGGATGCTGCCTGGCCTGCTGAGTTCCTCCAGCATCACCGTGCTCTGGTATTAAGGCAGGTGGGTAGGACAAGAAAAAAAGTAATGGATGGATCTTCAGTTGCCACAAGTCCACTGGAAGAGGCAAGAACCTGAAGCCAGGCCTAACCTGATGGGCAAAGCTTTGTGCAACCCAGCTCCATGTCCAAACAATAACCCTGGGCTGGACCACAAACACCTCAAAATATGAACGTTTGTGAATGTCATGAAAATGCCGTGAGAGTTTTAACAAATTCAAAAATAATTAAATACATTTGAATTAATTCAAAGTTGTACAAGTTACCTGCAATTGGCCTTTCTAGTTGCAGTTATTCCTCCCTATAAAATGAAAAGAATCACTGGACTCACACCGTGCATCAGGCTTGACTGGCAGAGTTAACTGCTGGAGGGCACCAGAAGTTCACTTCTTGCATGGAGTTCAGAGTCCACGCGTAGTACAGTTAGAATGACAGAGGCAGGGAGCTAGAGTATTTGAAACTTCTGTGTTTGTGCTTACTTGCAGGGAACTAAATTAAATTGGTTTATTATTGTCATATGTACCGAGGTTCAGCGAGAAACTTTGTTTTGCATGCCATCCATACGGATCATTTCATTACATCAGTGCATCGAGGTAGTACAAGGGAAAGCAATAATAGAATGCAGGATAAAGTGTTACAGTCACAGAGAAAGTTCGGTACAGGCAGACATTAAGGTGCAAAGCCATAACAAGATAGATTGTGAGGTCAAGAGTCCATCTTATCGTACTAGGGGATTCCCAAACTTCCATGCAAATGTGGAGGTAAATGTTGGTAGAGCCACGTGGCTTTTTGGCACAATTTCAAGCCCGTCTGGGGAATTTCAACTCAATGCCAATATGTTGCTTCCACTAAAAGCTAATACAAGCAGTAGATAGTGAGAAATATCACAGTGCAGCTCAGGCATTAGCAAGTGGTCCAGTCCACATCCCCGGGATTAAGGTCCCAGTTATACTCATCAACCACATTGGATTGTCCACATCATTCACATGCCCAACACCAAACTCCCAAAACTGACACTATTCCAAACTCTGTAAACAAGGAGGGGTTCAGGACTTTTGCAAAACAAAGAGAAAATCATTACTCCGGTCTTTCAGATAGAAAATTGCTGCTCTTTACAAACAGTCAATGACTTAAGTTTTAATCCAGGATTTTTCATGCCACATTTGCACTTGTTTTGCTTTTAAACTATGTGCCCTTGACGCAATTCATTGAAGTTTCCAAAGAGGATTCTCTTAAGATACAACAATCTTTCCCTCAATGTCAACAAAACAAAATAGCTGGTCATTGACTTCAGGAAAGGGGGCAGTGTACATGCACCCGTCTACATCAATGGTGCTGAGGTTGAGAGCTTCAAGTTCCTGGGACTGAACATTACCAACAGCCTGTTCTGGTTAGATCATATAGATGCCACAGCTAAGAAAGCTCACCAGCACCTCGACTTCCTCAGGAGGCTAAAGGAATTTCATTTTTCGTTTATCCACTTTGACTCTCACCAACTTTTACCGATGCACCATAGAAAGCATCCTATCTGGATGTATCACAGCTTGGTACAGCAACTGCTCTGCCCAGGACGGCAAGAAAATGCAGAGTTGTGGACACAGCCCAGCGCATCACAGACACCAGCCTCCCCTCCTTGGACTGTCTTTACCTCTTGTTATCTTGACAAAGCAGCCAGCATAATCAAGGACCCCACCCACCCAGGACCTTATCTCTGTTCTTCCATCAGGTAGAAGATACAGGAGCCTGAGGGCGCGTACCACCAGACTTAAGGACAGCTTCTACCCCACTGTGAGAAGACTATTGAACAGTTCCCTTATACAATGAGATGGTCTATGACTTCACTATCTTCCTTGTTGTGACATTGCACTGCACTCTCTCTGTAGCTATGACACTTTACTCTGTATTGTTATTGTTTTTAACCTGTACTACATCAATACACTCTGTACTAACTCAAATGTAACTGCATTGTGTAATGAATTGACCTGTATGATCAGCATACAAGTTTTTCCACTGTACCTCGGTACAAGTGACAATAATAAACCAATACCAGCTACAGGGACAACTTAGATTCATTTCTCTACTGGGGGAGCTTGCTTTCACTGTCAATACTGGAGAAAAATAAAACCTTGCTTTTGAAGAGAAACATAAAAGACTGCAGATGCTGGAATCTAGATGAAAAATATGATGATGCTGGAGGAATTCAGCAGGCCAGGCAGCATCTGTGGAGAAAATCTTCAGTCCTGAAAAGTTGATTACCTGCTTTTCTCCATGAATGCTGCCTGGCCTGCTGAGTTCCTCCAGCATTACTGTGTTTTTCATCTAAAACCTTGCTTTTGTCTCACCTTTCAGCTCCCTTCCAGGATGTCCCAGTACTCCATAGCCGAAGAAGTTACTACTGTAACATAGGTAACATGACAGCCAATGACCAGAACACAAATGACCAAATAATCTGTTTCTTCAGCAACGTTGCTGAGGGATGGATATTGGCCAGAACACAATATGAAACCAAGACGCCTCCTCAAACCAACCGAACAAATATTAGTTCTCCATCAGCTCATCAGGATGTTTTGATACCGATTTACATTTCTGCAGAGAGAAAGCCAAACCTGTTCCTCCTTGAACAGTATTTCTAGAATTCAGGAAAAGCACTACACTGAACTGTTCTTCTCAAAATTCAGTTCCTCAGCAGTTTGTACCACATCAGTCACGAGCAATAAAATCCAAAGGCAACAACTTCTGCCAAAGTCAGCCCTTTTACATCTCAAATATCCATCAAACAACCCAAAATATTTCCCAAACCACCTGTGGTCGTTGCTGTGTCTTGAATTTGTTATCAATGCAAAGAATTACTAACCTAAATACACAAACTCAGTGGGCAACTTCAGCCCAGCAGCAAGGCAACAACTTTTCATTTCGCTGGGCTCAAGAAACCTCCTCCCTATCCTCCAATGAACGCAGGCATATTTTAAGCACCTCAGCTCCCACCAGGAGAATCGAATTATGACCCCTGGAAACGTGCATACCCAAAAGTGTCCACAAAATTCCAAAGCCAATTGCCAAAAACGGATAAACTCACACTTCGAGCTTTACAATACAGAGTAGTTAAGTCAGAGTCGTGCAGCATGGAAACAGGCCCTTCGGCCCAACTCGTCTATGCTGACTGTGTTGAGCAGTGAGCTAGTCCCATCTGCCTGTGTTAGCCCCATAGCCCTCGACCACTATTTCTGGGAGCTCATTCCAAATACGCACACCCCTTTGCGTGAAGAAGCTGCCCCCGATGTCCCTTTTAAATTTCTTGCTTCTGATCTTAAACTGATGATAACCCATTAAGCAATCATCATCATGAGTACCTACAGTGGGCTGACCCACCAAACCAGCAACCCGTCTCTGTCCACTGGTTCTCCAAGAGTCCTACGCAAGTAGAAAAATTATAATGGGAAGTGAACAGGGAGCACAAGGCCAATTGTTCTGTTGTTACAGAGATTAGCAATGGGCTGCCTGTCAAACATAACAAAATGAACCATTGTTATCCACAAGCTTTCTTAAACGTTTCACTTTTGGTGGAATGGTCAGTGCTTAATCACGAGGAAGCGAACATTCCAGCAGGTTGCAATGGGAATGGACAAAGAGCTGGCTGATGGCGAGCTGTAGCAGCATCAGGACACGATTCCTGCCGGATCAACACCTAAAATGCTGGAGGAACTCAGCGGATCAGGCAGCATCTATGGAGGGAAATGAACAGTCAAGGTTTCAGCCCAAAGAGTCAACTGCTCATTTCCCTCCACAGATGCTGCCTGACCTGCTGAGTTCCTCCAGCATTTTAGATAAGATTTCTTTATTCATCACACGTACATCAAAACACACAGTGAAGTGCATCCTTGTGTGGAATGCACTGGGGGCAGCCCGGAAATGTCACCCCGCTTTCAGCGCCAACACAGCACGCCCACAACTTCCTAACCTGTTGGTCTTTGGAATGTGGGAGGAAACTGGAGCACCCGGAGGATATCCATGCAGTCACGGGGAGAACGTACAAACCCCTTATAGACAGTGGCCGGCTGCTCTAGATTTCTAGCATTTGCAGTCTCTCTCGTGTCAAGATGCATGCTAGGCTGGTAAGCAGAAGGTAAGATTCACAGCACCAAAGTCTGATTCTCACTGGTAATGTTCACTGTAATCCTGGCCTCCCATCACAGATGTTCCCTCTGTCCTGTCCATCCCTCCCCTCAACCTTGTCTGCAACTTAAATATAACCTTTTTTCTGCCTCAGTCTAGGTTCCGATGACGGGTCTTCTTTCCACAAGTGCTTCTGAGATCAGTCTTTCCATAGATGCTGCCTGACCTGCTGAGTATTTCCAGCATTTTCCAATTTCCAACATCTGCATTTTGTTTTAGAACCCCTGGACAGTAAGACAGTGCTACAACCTACAATGAACATCACCAAGATGCTGGAGGAACTCAGCAGGCCGGGCAGCATCCATGGAGAAAAGCAGGCGGTCAACGTTTCAGGTCAGGACCCTTCTTCAGGACTGAAGATAGGAAAAGGGGAAGCCCAATATATAGGAGGGAAAAAGCAGAGCAGTGATAGGTGGACAAAAGAGGGGAGATGGGGTGGGCACAAGGTGGTGATAGGTGGATGCAGGTAAGAGATAGTGATGGGCAGGTGTGGGGAAGGAGGGGAGAGCAGATCCACTGGGGGATGGGTCAAAGGTATGGAGAGAAAGGAAAAAAAAGGTAGAAGGAGGCTTGAAAAGGGAAGAAGAGACAAACATGGTGGATTGGGGGGGAGAGGCGGAATGGTTGTGGGGATTACTTAAAGTGGGAGAATTCAACGTTCATGCCGTTAGGCTGCAAGGTTCCAGGATGGAAAATGAGGTGCTGTTCCTCCAGTTTGTGCTTGGAATTCCCCTGCAGTGGAGGAGGCCGAGACCTGCAAGTTTCCTTTATGTCACACTGCCCTATCTGGACAACATACTAATAGTTGCTGAGCTTAAATGCGGGAACTAGTTTCTCAGGAGTACAGCGGAACTTCCAGACTTTAGCTCTTCAAGGCGGTGACTCACCACCATTTCCTTGGGGGCAACTGGGGATGTAGATAAATACTAGTCTTCCCAGAAACACCCACCTCTTATGAATAAATTAAATATTTAGCTTGCCCAAAATGAACCAGGGACAAGTTTCAACTGTTTTGCTACATACAGGTCCTCTCCAGGTTAGAGCAGGGTTCTGCTCCTGTTCACTGTTAGTAACCTAAACAGGTCGCAAGTTGGAAATGCAGCCACAAGGTAGAAGGTGCCCGCAGCCCCACAGCAGCCAGAAAATCCATCCCGCCAGCCTCCCAAACGCACACATGCATGTGGGGTGGTACGCAAATCAGGTGTTCATAAGCTGGGGATAACCTGTATTAGCATAATAAAGTCCAGAACAATTTAATGAACAACATAACAACTTGGACAACTATCACACTGGAGATATCCTGGCACTGTTAATGAGAGCAATAGTAGAAAAGGCCATTGCAGGTACAGTAAACCTCTGATAATCCTGCTTCTGATTCTTCCGAAATCCTGATGCCCTGGCGTCATTAGTCTGGAATGCAAGCTGTGGATCAAGAGTGCAAGTGCCACCAGAGCCGGGGGCCCAGAGCACAGACGGGGCAGGGTCCAGACTTTAGGCTGGATATGCAGACAGAGCCAGGTTGGGATCTGGAACGCCGGGGGTCAGGAACGTGTGTGGGTTGGCGACTGGAGCTGGAGTCCAGAATGCTGCATGTTTCCCACTGCCTTTAAGCTCATTTGAAAACTTGAGGGGAAGGGTGGATGGGAACATTCATGAATGGGCGAAGCCAGGGTTACTGTTGAGAATCAATCTTGGGTGCTGTGAATTTTACCTTCTGCCCACCAGCCTGGCATGAATCATGTCCTGATGCTGCTACAGCTGTCAGCCAGCTCTTTGTTCATTCCCATTGCAACCTGCTGGAATGTTCACTTCCTCATGATTAAGCACTGACCATTCCACCAAGAGTGAAATATCCAAGAAAGTTTGTGGATAACAATGATTCATTTTGTTATGCTTGCATTGCTAATGCAAAATCTCTGCAATACACCGCCTTCCCAAGGGCAGCTGGCGATGGTATAGGAAAAAATAGTAGAGGAAAAGATGTTCTGATGCAGGATCCTGACCAGAAACACCAACCTTCCCTTTGCCTCTACAGAAGCCCCTTGACCCACAGGGTTCCTCCAGCAGCTTGTTTTTTGCTCCAGTCCCAAGTTCATGGTCTATTGAGCAGTGAGGACCTCAACCTCCAATATGCTTTGAAAACACAGAAGCAACTTAAAGCACTGGAGAAGTACCATCATTTCTATCCCCTCAAAAACCAGTGGCAGAATAAATCCATGTCCAAGGTCCTCTCTCAGACAAACTTCCCCAGCTTTGAGGCTCTGAAATTGTTCAACCAGCTTCGATAGTTGGGCTCACACTTTGTCCTTATGCTATGGCAAGCAATTCTCAGGTGTACAGAGAAAATAATACAATATGTCTGTAAACCCTTCTTAAGAAATTTGGCTGTCTCAAAGTGGCAGAAAAGCATCTGAGAAGTCACCAAGTGTTTCAAGTCTCTCCAACAAGAGGACATGGAGACCAAGTGCTTACAGCAGAAGGGGCAAACATTAATTCAATCACCGACCCACCCCATCAAAATCCAACTGCGCCATGTGTGGCCGAATTTGAGGATCCCACTTAGTCACTTCAGAAGCCACAAAACACTGGTAGAAGCAAGACTTCCTAGTCCTCAAAGAACTCCGAAGAAGAAGAAAAAGAGTTAATTTATAGAATCTATCATGAGGGAGTAAACAGAAAGCAAATAGAATGAAACTACAGCAACACACAAGATGCTGGAGGAAATCAGCAGGTCAAGTAGCATCTATGGAGGGAAATGGACAGTCGACATTTCGGGTCCAGATGAAGGGTCTCGACCTGAAATGTGAACTGTCTATTTGCCTCCATAGATACTGCCTGACCCATTGACTTCCTCCAGCATCTTGTGTGTTGCTCCAGATTCCAGCATCTGCCATCTCTTGTGCCTCTCAAATGAAACTATTCCCATCAGACTAAACAATATCTCATATTCGAATAAGAACTTTTTTCATCCAATAACTCATGAGCATTCACCAGCATGCTTCTTTCTCTGACTGAAATGTAAAACAGATTATTTTATTTTAACTTGACAGATTGAGGAATACTTTTCAAATAATAACCAGAATCAGGTACATTTAAATAATTGTTAAATTCTGAAAATAGTATCCAATCAATTATGTTGTTTCCATCTACCTCAGGGGAGTTTACCTGAATTAAATGCAATGACTCTGCTTTGGACAAATGCCTCTTGCAGTATCTGACTGCTGCAACTGATGAAAAATAACTAGAGGCTTGATTTTCATTGTGTTTACTCCAAACAAGAAGAGACTTTGTGGCTACTTTTGGGTTAAGGATTGAGTGGAGAGGGATGGGGTGGTACTGGTGGCATGGAATGCAGTTAAGCTATCTGCAGCATGGTACTCACCTTGTATTTGCCATAGTCATGCTGGGTAACTATTTCACTTGCAGAGTTTAGACAGCATCAGAATCCTTCACTCAGGCTGAGATTTCATTGAGATACAAACTTTGGTATCTGGTGATTCTAATCTTATGTTAACCCTAAGATTTTTGTTGCCAAAAGACACTTAGAGAAGCTAACATGAGAAGGCTCCAGGGACAGAAATGGCCCAGAAAGTAAAATAAGTAAATAATTTTTCAAGGATTCCTTGTAGGCCAGGTAAGCTTCCCTGGGCTCTATTAGGAATTATTGACCAGCTCTTTCCTGGGCTTCTCTTCCTCTCCCATCTGCGATCACAGCCAAACCTACCCCAATTCAGCTGCTTAACTACAGAGAAATATTCTCACCAGGTACTGGCTACGGCTCCTGCCATACTCACCCTTTTCCCACTTGCTGACTCCACATTGTTTATACTAGGGTTAGACAGAAGTCCCATATAGATAATTTTAATGAGATCTTGGAGTTAAATGACCCAGGCCTGACACTGTTACAGGTCAAACTGTGAACTTTCACATTGTTAAAATTGCTATGGTCATTTTCTTTATTATGAGTGCATCTGTTTTCTATTCCTCTGTGTTCTATAACAGAATTAAATAAGTTATATTTTAGTTAAACATTCTAAATATAGTATGGCTGGCATACTTTAAACAGTGGACAAAAGATTTTGCAGTGCTGTTAAAGTAGATTTATGTTTCACAATGTTAAGCTCATCAAAACAATATTAAATAAAGGACAGAATGTAAAAAATTGCACATGGAATCTGTTGTTATCACAGGTGCTTTGAAATCTTAATCTTAGTGTAAAAGTTTAATCT
>JAUZTB010000073.1:24359600-24373346 GCA_034780895.1 Rhynchobatus australiae
CTCGATACAATCACTGTCACTAAAGAGGTAGTGACGGGCAAACTAGTGGGCCGAAAGGTAGACGGGTCCCATTGGAATGCAGCCTAGGGTACTGAAAGAAGTGGCAGAAGTTATAGTTGAGGTGTTCGTGATAATTTACCAAAATTCTCTGGACTCAAGGCAGATCCTGGCAGATTGGAAGACAGCAAATATCATGCCACTGTTTTAAAAAAAATGTAGGCAAAGGCAGGTAGACCAGTTAGCTTAACATCTGTAGTTGGGAAAATGCTTGAAGCTATCATTAGGGAAAAAATAGCGAGACATCTGGATAGAAGTAGGTCTATCAGGTAGACACAGCATGGATTCAGGAAGGGAAGGTCCTGTTTGACAAACTTACTAGAGTTCTTTGAGGATAAAATATGCAGTGGAGAGAGGGGAACAGGTGAAATTTGTATACTTGGATTTCCAGAAGGCATTCGATAAAGTGCCACAAAAACGACTTGTCTTGATTGGTAAGGGTGTCAAAGATTACAGGGAGAAAGGAGGAGAATGGGGTTGAGAGGGTAAAATAAGTCAGCTACAATCAAATGGAGGAGTAGATTCAATAGGCTTAATAGACTAATTCTGTTCCTCTGTCATATCGTCTTATTAATTGGCTGCAGTAAATTGCCCCTGGTATTTGTGAGTGGTAGAATTTGAGTGGAGTTGATGGAATATGAGGAGAATAAATTGGTAGGATTAATGTAACAATGTGAGGTTGATGGTCTGCATGGACTTGATGCACCAAAGGGCCTGTTGTTTGATTGGTTTGGACAGCTCTTTCAATTTAGATAACAATCCTCAATTTTATGGTTTTGCTACTTTGCCACACTGTTGTGGGTCTTGCGTGGTACATCGAACAAAGTGTGAAGAAAAGCAGATTTCCTCCATTAAATAACAACTGCAAATCACATGGACATCTACCACAATCTTACAGCTTCAGGGGGACATTTACTGGTTTCAGCTTCTGATCAGTTGGAAGTTGGTGTTTATTAAGGGACATTTGGTTATTCCCATGTACTATGCCCCAAACTTCATATTATAAAAACTGAAAACTTTATAGACAGGATTTCAAATAAATGTTTGCACACTAGTCTTGTGTTTTAGAACATAGAACAGCACAGCACAGCACAGAAATCAGCCCTTGAGCCCATGATTTATGTGCTGACCATCATGTCAATTTTAACTACACATCTACCTACACATGGCCTCTATTCCTCCAGTCCCTGTCTGTTCATGTGTCTGTCTGAATGCCTCAGTGCCCTTTACCTGGTTTATATGCAATATTATCTTATTTAGAAATATTCTAAAATGATTGATACAACTATAGGCAATGATTCTTGATCTTCAATTGGCAAAAGGCGCTGTCATATATACTTACTTTATGGATTATAGTGTAATTTCTCAGGGATCATGTGGCAAATTTTGTTTTTTCTAATAGAGTCCTGAGAAATAGTGGCAGGTGGGTGTTTCAGCTGCAATTGAAACCAATTTCTAATTTTGGATGAAGTTATCATATTACCCAATGAAAGCAGTTTTTGCAGATCAAGATGAGGTGAACTATGCAGTTTACCCCATTCTGGATTTTATCTTCAATGCCCTGATACTTGGCCAGTTTGACATATTCAATCATGTTTGTCTTTTCAATGAGACACTAGGCTTATTAGGCAGATGTTTAAAAAATATCCATGGCGGAAATGGAAAAAAAAGCAGTTAATCCCCATGTCTGAGTGCAATTCCTACCCTGAGGTAATACAGGGAACACAATGTAAGTTCTGAACTGTTCAAACTAACTAAGTTGCAAAGAAAATCCTTTAGTTTTTGTATGTGCAAACACGTTTTTCTTCTCAATGCTGATTTGCGACAATGTCACCGATGTATAATATCATCCATGTCTGTGGTGTGTCTGTTTCTGGCCATGATAGACATTTGCAAGGGTTAAATATTAATAGGTTTTAGATTGGTGATAAACATGAACTTTTCTCCATCAAACCACCTTTGTTGTGCTCACAGTTGGACATCAAACATTTCTATTTGAGAAACAGGATAGAAAATGGTTGAAACAAAATGCAAGGTTGTGTCTGTCAAAGTGCCATGGCATGATTTTTGGATTATTGGCAGAGAGCTCAGATAGAGGGGAAAATATTGCAAGGAGTCGTTGGCAGAAACTCCAGAGTGATTGGCATGGCAGGTTTATCTGATGTATCTAGAATTAAAGATTTATTAAAGTAATATTTAAAGAGTAGCTTGCAAGGGAACTGCAACAGGGTTGACCACTTGCACAGAGACAAAGCGAAACAAGAGTTAAAGTTAAGGTTGAAAGTGATTGAGGGTACAGAGGTTGTAATAGTTGTAAAGCTCCTATCCCACTGAGATAAGACTATTGAACTGTTCCCTTATACAATGAGATGGACTCTGACCTCACAATCTACCTTGTTGTGACCTTGTGCATATGATTGCACTGCACTTTCTCTGCAGCTGTGACACTTTACTCTGTACTGTTATTGTTTTTACCTGTACTACCTCAGTGCACTCTATACTAACTCAATGTAACTGCACTCTGTAATGAATTGATCGGTATGCAAGACAAGTTTTTCACTGGACCTCGGTACAAGTGACAATAATAAACCAATACCATTTTATTCTCTGCACATTCCCATCAACTACCCTAGAGATTCTACTAGTCACCTACCCACTAGAGGCAATTTATAATTAACCTACTAATTCATACGTCCGGGATGTGAGAGGAAGCCAGGGCACCTAGGGGAATCTCACATGGTCACGGGTAGAACATGCAGACTCCTCAGAGATAGCACTGGAAGTGGGGATTGAACCTGTGTCGCTGGAGCTATGAAGCAGCTGCTCTACCCGCTGTACTGTCCTTTCCAAAATGCCATGTGGTTAACTCCTGATTTAAACTCATTGAAAAAACCTTCAGAAGTTGAGGCAGTTTTCTCCTTGTTCCTTTTTCCCTGTTCCCACCACTATCCCAATAAGTAGAAATAAAGGAATGGCCAGATTGGATCTGACTACATCTCTGTGCTTCCCAATCAATTTAGTGGAGGCACAGAACAAGTGGCAAGAGCAAGGAAGGAGTTGTTTGCCAGCCCTTTTATTGGCAAATGTGACCTTACTTTAGGGGAACCTTAAAGGGTTGCCTCTGATGAGCAGGCCCTGAGGCAATACTAACAACTGAGCCCCAGTTACGGTGCCCAGTGACTGACGGAAAAGGATGTGACTTGTGCAATTATAAGTTCATAGCCAGAAATGATGAAATCAAGACGAGTATCTGTACTGACACCCATCCAACTCGGTAGCTAGAAGAAATCCCAGCAATGTTGCCTAACTCTGTTATTGTAGGTTTTCATCCCAGCTGTGCAGCATCATAAGGTGTGGCTCAATGGTTCTGGTCAGGATAACAAAAATGCAGCCCAAAGCTTTCAATTTCTCTGTTACATAAGTATGAGCTGGCTTGGTTACTGAAGTGTGTATAAAAGGCAATGAATGGGAAAATAATCTTTCTCTCTCCTCCCCCTCTCCTCTTTATTTTGCATTGCTTTATTATTGTCACATGAACCAAGATACAGTGAAAAGCTGCTGTTTTACATGCCATCCAGAGAGATCATGCCATACATACTTACATCGAGGTAGGGAAAAGGAAACAATGCAGAGTATAGTGTTGCACCTACAGAGAAACTACAGTGCAGGTAGACCAGTAAAGTGCAAGGGCCACCTTGAGCTAGACTGGGAGATCAAGAGTTCATCTTTTAGCATATGACAGGTCATTTCAAGAGTCTGATAACAGTGCGATGTTTACGTATACTGACTACCCTACCTCTACACTCTCAGTCCTGATGCAGGGTCTCGACCTGAAACATCGACCATGCCTTTCCCTCCACAGACGCTGCCTGACCTGCTGAGTTCCTCCAGTAGTTTGTTTGTTGCTCCAGATTACACAACTTCCCAGTTCTGATGAAAGGTCTTCAATATGAAATGTTGACTGTTTCTCTTCCACAAAAGCTGCCTGACCTGCTGAGTGTGTCCAATAAATTACATTTATATTTTTATTCTATTCTATCCTAAACCAGGAATGATTATTTTACAAAACCAAATCGGTTGATCGAATTATTCTTAACGTGCAAAGCCAACAGAGCAGAAATGGATTCTCCATGAATATTAAATTGGGAAATTTGGTTTATTATTGTCACATGTACCAAGGTACAATGAAAAACTTGTCCGTACAGATCAATTCGTTACAACAGTGATTTGAGGTAGTACAAGGTAAAACAATAACAGAATGCAGAATAAAGTGCTACAGTTACAGAGAGAGTTCAGTACAGGTAGACAGTAAGGTGCAAGGTCACAACAAGGTAGATTGTGAGGTCAAGAATACATCTTGTTGTACTAGGGAACCATTTAATCATCTTGTAACAGCAGGATAGAAGCTGGTATGTGCTTTCAGGCTTATGTATCTTCTGCCCAATGGGAGGAGGGAGAAGAGAGAATGTCCATGGTGGAAGGGGTCTTTGATTATGTTGGCTGCTTTACCAAGGCAGCAAGAAGTGTAGACAGAGTCCATGGAGGGGAGGCTGGTTTTCGTGATGTGAGAACCCAAGCCAAGTATCCTTATTTAATTTTGGCACCATTGGCACATTCTATGGGTAACCTTAACAGTTCAGGGTAAGAGTTCAGAGTGTGACATTTGATGCAGTAGTATTTTTAGAGAGGGGCTGTGAGTTGCACATTCTGTGGCCCTCGAAGAGATATGTACGCAATACACTGAGCTGAACACTGCAAATCTCTGACTTATTTACAGATTGGTGTAGCTGATGGCAGTTGTCTTCATCCCAGTAACATGGGCCTGCATCCTGAAGTCTAACTTGAAAGTTTCAAGTGAAGGCATGCCACCCTTTGACTTGGCATTGCTCACCAGTAGACTTGTGGGTTTGGTTTATGGGTCTGTCTCTCCTGTATGAATCGCTTCATTTATACAAAAAGCCTGTCTTGGATTAATGCCATTTACAATTATATATATTTAGAAAAAAGTCCTTACATCAGTGTAAAACATTTTATTTTGGAGGTTCTTTGGGCAGAGACTCTGATTGTTGATGAGGGTGTCTGTGCATTGGATTCCAGCTTGATGTATTCATTGGGCCATCTGGGACACTGAGCAATTTCCTAGTGACAAACAGAGAAGCCTCAGTGCTAAATTAATTTTTCTCTGATTTATTCAGTGGATGACTCAAACTGTCGGAACCACATGAAACCAGAAAGCAGTGCATTCGGTCTCTGTCAATGTTTGGAACTGTTGCATACTTCAAAAGCTCCCCTAAAAATGCACAGCCAGATAATTCAGGGTAAACTAGTAAATACCATGGCCCTTAACCATTCAATAGCTGAAAGAGTGCTATCCACAAACCACTCAAAACAATCTTTGTTTCTTGGTAGTAAGCCAAAATCCGTGGACATTGTGTTCCAAATATTATGCAAAGAGATGCCACCTTGTGATTTGCCATATCATTTACCCTGTTGAATTTTGTCTGAATATGGGATGAATTGGCCCTTTTCCCCATTGCTTCCAATTACCGTCTACCTGTTGACTTAAAACCGGCTTTGTTGTCTCCTCTACATCTCCTACTTGTCTTCTCTTTCACTTGGTGATGTCTTGCACCTTGGTGCTTGGTAAAGAAGTTCATCTTGGTTTATTTAGACCTAATCCAAGATAAAATTTAAAGACAGTGGAAATAATTCCTTGGTATTTGGAGCCTTCGGTTTAGGGGTTTTTTTTCCATATAAATATGCTCCATTATCATGTTTCACCTCCAACCTTTTTGAAGGAACTTCTGTGATGGAAATACGTTGATAGTTAAAGGTGCCTTTCCCAGGGGTATATTTTTCACTTGAGTGTTTGAGTTCATAGGGCACAAGTATTTGAGTTCATACAATACTGGGGCAAGTGCAATATTAATTATTGGCTACAGGTTTAAGTATTTCACAAAAGAGGGCACAGAGAGAAACAAATGAGAATGTCTTGTGTACAGTAACTATTTGTTGTTTACATTTGGCTTTTATAACATGCCACAAGGTGTTAGAAGGAAAGCTTAAAGTTTATGTTCTACTGACTAAGGTAAAGGTGGGTGAAGGGAGTCATTGAATATATATGACAGGAGAAAGGCTTTTTGTATTGCATTTTTCACAACCCTTTCACAATATAGAAGCCAAATTTGCACCTGGCAAGCTTCCTCCCAAAATCAATATGAATATAAATGTTGGATTTGTTGTAGAAATGCTGTTTGAGGGATAATATTGGTCAGGTTACTGGGGCAGCTCCTCAGTTCTCCTTGTGAAATATGCTGTGGGATTTTTTTTTGGAAACAATGCAAACAGATCTGTTACTCCTGTCTAAGACATGGGGCCATGGTTTAATGATCCATCTGAAAGATGGTATCTCTGACCATGTAGGGACCCCACCAAACTTTTATGGGCGTATCAAACCAGATTATGTGCTAAAGTCTATATTGCAAGATAGACCTGAAACCTTTTGACTTGGAGGTAACGGTGCTATCCACTGAATTTCAGCTAACCTGAGAAGCATCAAACAGTAAATGTCATAGACTGAATCTGGCTTTAGAACAACTCTGAATGGTTCCCTCATATTTAATTGTCTTTAATATTATATTGATTCTGAAGGCTAATTTTGTTTTGGTATTTATTCATCCTGAATTTCCTCTTCAAGTTGCTACAGCAGGAGATTTTCTGTCCAAAGTCCTTGGGAACAATTGGTGTTCAGATGATGGATAGGTAATATTTTGTGTATGGTGCAAATTTTATGTAGTATTTAAGTTACGTGTAAGTAAGATAATATTAAATTACAAGTAAAATAATATTAACTTGCATTTTTAACTTATTAATTTGATTTGTTAATATTCATAAACATTTCTTGAGTCAATTGCTTCATGAAGTTTGGATTTTGGAATGGAGATCTTCTGTGTTCTGTCCAAGCTGATCGGGGGAGCCGTATTGATCAGAGCAGCCGGACTGAAGCTTTGGAAAGGAAAGGATGGAAACCAGCTGAAACCTCAGTCAGACCAAAATAAGGAAAACAAAATGCTTGTGTTTACTTTAAAGGCTGGTGTATAATACTCACATTCTTCACTCTTGCTTATTTCCCGTCAGTGGTTTGAACCAGCGCAGTTTGGAACGTGGTGGGCTGTCTTGTCGACCAGTATGAACTTGGCAGGCAGCCTTGGCCCACTCATCGCCACGACGATGGCTCTTAGCTACAGCTGGCGGGTAACCCTCTCTCTCTCTGGTTCCATCGCCATTGGGATTGCATTCCTGTGTCTGTTCTTTATAATCAATGAGCCTATGGATGTAGGACTACCCAACATTGAACCAGGCTTGAAGAAAGGAGGCAAGAAAGGTACTGTCCTCGTACAACCCTGGTTGGTTGTCAGGTTGTGTGGGTAGGGGTCCTCACATCTGCCCTCTATCACCTTGTGTGTGAATTTGATCTGAACCCATCCACATGGGATAAAACTGGTCAGGACTCGCAGAACAGCACAACTTGGTGTTCTTTTCATAGTTTATGTTACTTTAATACTGCAAACCAAGACAGCAGATATTTTCTGAGACTACAAAATAAAAAAAACTACAAGTGCTGTTCCATTTAATTCATTATTACCCTTTAACTTAAAATATACTTGCATGTAATTCTGTTAACTTCAACTGATTCCAAGCACAACCCACTGCAGCAACTGCTTAGAGTAATTTGCACCTATCTATACAGGTGATTATTGCTGTCTCAAGTTCTCTTTGCAAGTTGTTGAAGACTGTCTCCAAATATGTTTTTTTATATAATACTTAAGTCATTCCTCTAACACCTGATTGATGCTAACCTTCCCTTTTGATTGTGCTATGTCCAATCTTTCACTTAAATCCATGAATTTCTCAAAATTAGCTATCAAGTTTAACAGAAGTTGTTTTAAAGTTCGTAGTCTCCTGAACACTTAACTGCTATCTTGAAAATCCGTGGGCAATTGTACCACAGGAACTCTTCTGTGAAAGGGTTAGTCTTATTTGTGGCTTGATATGAACAATGTGGTAACCAATTTATTGTTGTCATGTGTACTGAGACACAGTGGAAACACTTTTGTTTGCATGCCAATCAAGACAGATCATTTCATACATAAATACATCCAAGTAGTACAAAAGGAAAAAAACGGCGCAGAATATAGTGTTACAGTTACAGAGAAAGCGCAATGTAAATAGACAAATAAAGCAGAAGGGGCTTGATGAGATAGAATGAGAGATCAAGAGTTCTTTTGCAGATCCTTCAGCTTTGACTTTCAAGAGTTCAAGAGGCTCTATCGTTTCATGTGGTATGCTGGGATGGGAGATGTAGTCAAAATGTTTGACAACACAGCAGCCTTTATATTGCTGCTCCCTGACCTCTGCTCTGTTAGTTTCCCTTCAGTGTTCTTGCTGCAGGCTTGGCCCATTGTATTTTCCTTTTCCAATTGCTGTCACCCCTCCTCCTCCTTGTCAACAAGAGGGTATTTTTTAATATTTTCACTAGTCTTTGAAGATATTGAGGGAAGAAACTTGTCCACATTCTCCAGTGCTAAGTGCATGTATATCTGTTGCTGGCTCTGCTGACTTCATTGCTAAAGGTGGGGAGGGGAGTACAGCTGCTGGCAGATGTTCCCACACATGTTCAACACCAGGGGCTAAAGATTAATTTTTCCTCATTATCGTTAAGCAGAGGTCTGTGGTTGTAGGGTCAGAACTCTTACAGTACAGTGTCTAATAGCTCCTTGTTCACATGGGAAATTTAAACAGCTAACCCAAGCTCGCGGTTTAACTCTGAGGCTGTGCCAGCAAAACACAGTCCTGCCTTCAGATTATTTCCATGCACTTGTACTTAAGGAAAAATAGGAGACCATTCAGCTGGTCCAGGGATAGCTCCATATTTTCATTCCATCTTCCAGACTTGCTTCTAAATTCCTTACTGTCCTTGCCAAGCAACCCATCTGTTTCACTTAAAATGTCCAACCTCAGCTTCAGCAGCATTTTACCAGGGGGTCTCCTGACTTACAAAAGCCCCAGGAATCGAAGAACTCAGTGCTCCAGGCGATCACTTCCCCTCTCCTTGTGACCAGTCCAAATCTAACAAGATGGTCTGAATTTTCTTTAAATAGAGTCTGTGTCGAGGATTTTATAGGTGAAATGTTGCTTTTGTTATTTGGTGATTACTGAGGAATTTGGATATTTGCTTGGAAGAACATCTACTCATCCTATTGAAAAATCCATCCAAAATTGGGGTGAAGTAGATGAGGGGCAATCAAATATTCTCCAGATGTGACACAGCGCAGGGAGGCTGGTATTTACTGCGCATCATTCATTTCAGTTGAGGGTCACAACAGTAATTGGTGACAAATCTCAATAGAGCTCGATGTGCTCCATGTGGGAAGTGTAAAATGCCATTTCTGCTTGAGGAATAGCTTATTTAGGAGATGGGGTTTAATTCTAAGTTTGTCCCGTACTGCAAACTGGGCAAACTTGGTCTTAGTGCTTCTCAAAATTAACATTGTGCCACAAGAGTATCGGTGAAATCCCACGAGATTTCAAACAGAAGGCTGTAGTGGTGACACAGGTAGATAGGGTGGTGAAGGAGGAGTTTGACACACTTGCCTTCATCAGTCAGGACATTGAATACAAGAGTCGGGATATCTTGTTACAGCTGTACAAGACGTTGGTAAGACCGCACTTGGAATATTGTGTGCAGTTTTGGTTGTCTGGCTTTAGGAAGGATGTCATTAAGGGTGTAGAAAAGATTCACAAGGATATTTTTAGGACTGGATGGCTTGAGTTATAAGGAGAGACTGGATAAGCTGGGGCTGTTTTCCCTGGAGTGAAGGAGACTGAAGGGGTGACCTTACAGGGGTTTGTAAAATCATGAGGGGACACAAGAGATCCTCCAGATTCCAGCATCTGCAGAAACATGCACAAAATCATGAAAGACATAGAAGGTCACAATCTTTTTCCCAGGGTAGGGGAGACTAAAACTAGAGACTGGAGGTTTAAGGTGAGAGGGGAAAGATTTAAAGGGGACCTGAGGGGCAAGTTTTTCATACAGGGGGTGGTGGGTATATGGAATGAGCCGCCAGAGGAAGTGTTAGAGGCAGGTACAATTACAATGTTTAAAAGTCATTTGGACAGGTTCATGGATAGGAAAGGTTTAGAGGGATGTGGGCCTTAGATAGACAACTTGGTCAGCATGGATGAGTTGGGCTGAAGGACCTGTTTCTGTGCTGTATAACTATGACTCCGTAAAATGTCTCTTTTGGTCTTGGTTAGATTAAAATACAATGAATTTGATGAAGAGGATTTCCAGAAGTATTTCTACAAGGATCCTTGTGGCAAACTAGGATGCTAAATTTTGGTGCAGCATTTTACTATGGGAAGTGTTAACATGTGGAAGAGGACAAATATATATCTACAAGATCAAGAAAATATCTTTGTGGGAAAGCAGATGTTGTGAACTATAACATATTAAAAACATACCCAAGCTTGCATTGCTGTGCGTCAAGGTTTAATTAACTTCCCTTCTTCAAAGTTAATCTATAACTATAATCTCTACACAGGATCCACTGGCAATGAGAGCACTTTGAAGGAACTGTTATTAACCCCATATCTGTGGGTCCTGAATATTGGGTACCTGGTGGTGTTTGGAGTGAAGACCTGTTGTACTGATTGGGGGCAGCTCTTCCTCATTCAAGAGAAGGGACAAACTGCACTTATAGGTAAGCACACATAACGTAGAATGTAAATTCTGTGAAAAAAATTTTTCTTTCCTAATTTTGCAAATATTAGCATCTTTCACATCCTTTCTAGAGTGCCTCTAGTGAAGTGCTCTGGAAGGCTAGTCACTATTGTGCTGCAGAAAACATGGCAGCCCCATTTGTACACAGCAAGGACCTGCATGATTATTAACAACTAACACTGTGAGAGAGCAGATAAAGCCAAGGTTTTAACCCAGCTCAACCAGGCAGCAACCTTCAATACTGCACCAGAGGGTTGGCCTGGATTGTTATTGCTCAAATCTGGAGTGACCCACAGCCTTCTGACGCTGAGACAAGAGTGGTACTGACTTGGCTGCGGCTGACATTGCAATGCAGAGATTGTCGGGAAGGTGTTTATGGCAGCTTCTCGTAATTTTAAAGCAGTTATGTTCCACACCATTACAAACCTCTCAAATCAGTTATAAACATCAGAGTAGTTAGAAGCGCTTTTTGTTCATTTGCAAGCAAATATTTTGCAAATAGTAAGTTCCCACAATATCACAGTGAGGTTAAATTGCTGCTTTTTCCTGGTTTGTGGATGGAACATTGGCCAGGAGGCTGCTGTTCAAACAGAGGTTTGGATCCTTTTAACATTTCCCCCACTCAGTTCCTCCCGGCTGTGGCGTGGTACAGCGCTTTCAGCAACAAAGCTCGGACCTTCGTGCCAAAAGCATCTTGGATTATGAGCTTTAACTCCCAGTTGGAAATTTAAACCCATGATTTTTTCACCGAACAGAGGGTGATCGGGATTTTAAGGCACCATTTGCGTTATTGTTACTGGTGACGGATGCGAGCTGACGCTCAGAACACCTCCATAGATAACAAAAAACGTTCTCCTATACTCTGGGATTAGTTTTTAGTTCCGTGGTGAGTTGTTGGCCTTGTACTGACTGCTAGTGTGTTGATTGGTGGCACGTACCGTGTTTCCCCAGTTCTGGGACTAACTTAACCAAAGTTCAATTAGCTAAAGAGAAGTGCTGGCTAGTCCATCTTGTCTTGCTGCTAAGAGAGTTAGCTGGAGAAGCTAATCCTCTTCATGTGCGTTAAGAGACCAGCAGGGAGCACTGGATGCAGCAAAGGCTACGGGACCAGACAATGATCCAGCTGTAGTTCCAAAGACTTGTGCTTCAGGAATGGCCATGCCTCTAGTCAAACTGTTCTAGTAAAGATGCAACACCGGCAGCTGCCAAAGGGACAATTGCCCAGGTATGGCCTGATCACAAAACACAGAATAAATCTAATCCTGCAGCTCATTTCCCAGTCAGTCTGCACACAATCATCAGCAAAGTGATGGAAGCTCTGGTCGCTGGTGCTGTCAAGGGGCTCTGGTTCTCCACCCTCCAAACCAGTACACCATTTGGGCTTTGCCAGGACCACTTGGCTCCAGTTCTCATTGCAGTCTTGGCATAAACATGGATGAAAGAATGAATTCTAGAGGTGAGTCAAGAGTGGCAGCTGTTGACATCAGTTTGATTGAGTATGGCTGCAAGTGCCCTTGTGAAATGGAAGTCAGTGGGAAGTTGATGGAAAATTAGATTGTTATCTTGGACTAAACAAAATGGTTGTCGTTGTTGGACATCGATTATCCCAGCCATAAGATGTCACTGCAGAAGATCTTTAGGGCAGTGTCCTAGGCCCAAACATCTCTATCTACTTCATCGATAAACATGGGGATGGCTACTCAGTATTTAATTCCATCGCTTTCCATCACAACTTCTCAGCATGTGAAGCAGCAAGACCTCAACAGTATTCTGGCATGGGCTGATAAGTATTAAGTAACATGCATGCCACAACAGTGCCAGGGAATGACTACCTCCAGCAAAAGTCTAACTACTTGCCCATGACATTTAATTGTATTTCCATAACAATGCATCTACCCATCAACATCTTGGGGGACTCTATCAACTGGAAACTCAGCTGGGCCAGCCTGTAATACTGTGGGCATCAAGAACAGACCAGAAGCTTGGCATCTTGTGACAAGTGACTCCTCCTAAAACCCCAAAGCCTTGCAACCATCTACAAGGGATGGGCCAGGAGCTTGAAGGAATATCCTTTAATTCTCTAGTTGCAGCTCCAAGAACACTTGAAACTTGACACCATTGAGGACAAAGTGCCCCACTCGATTGGCAACCTATCCACCACCATAAGCATCCATTCTGATCTCCACTGGCACGGCATGGCTATGGTGTGCACCATCCAGGGACATGAGCAGTAGAAGATCACTCGACCATTCTCGTCTGCTCATCATTCAAGATCGTGGCTGATCTTTTACCTCAGTGCACAAACCCCTTATCCCTGATTCCCTGAATATCCATACATCCATCAATCTGTGTTGAATAATACTTGGCGAATCCTTGGAATTCTCTACCACAGACCTCTTTGATAGAGAATTCCAAAGATTTGCTATCATTTGCTTGAAGAAATTGCTTCCCATCTCAGTCCTGAATGGCCAACCCATTATCTTGAGACTGTGTCTCCTGTTCTGGACATTCCAACCAGGGGAAACATTATCCCTGCATCCACTCCTATAAAGCCCGGTAAGAATTTGATATGCTTCAACAAGGTCACCTCTTTCTTCTAAACTCTAGAGAGTATAGGCCCAGTCAGATTAATTTATTTTCTTATTATAAACCTGCCATCCCAGGAGTCAATGCAGTGAGCCTTTACTGCAAGCTCTCTCATTGGAAGTTCTTTAGACAGAGAGACCGGATCTATTTGGAGCATTCTGAATGTGACTTCAACAGAGCCCTGTGTAATTAGAGCAAAATGTCTTTACTCTTCTACTGAAATCCTGTTATAAACCAACACACCATTTGCCTTCCTAATTCTTTGCTCTGCCTACAAGTGATTCATGTACAAGGACACCAAGATCGCTCTGAACACC
>JAUZTB010000073.1:25444675-25455134 GCA_034780895.1 Rhynchobatus australiae
CCGGGGGGGAGGGGACCCAGTGGGAGGGTTGTGTGGGTGATGGGCGAGGGGCATACGGAGTGGGTGGAGGAGGGGAAAGAAACAGGGTGACGGGGGCTGGGCATTCCGCTTAAGAAAGAAGGGTGTGTGTGTGAGAGAGGGCCTGGATAGATCAGAAGGAGAGAGAAGGGGACAGATGGGGAGCAGGTTAACTGAATTCAACGTTCATGCCATTGGGTTGTAGACTACTCAGGTGTAATATGAGGTGCCGTTGCTCTAGTTTATGTTTAGCCTCACCCTGGTAGCAGAGGAGGCTGAGGACAGAGAGGGCGGTGTGGGAATGGGGAGGGGATTTAAAATGGCTGGCAACTGGAAGCTCCAGGTGAGACCCTGCAATATTTCTAACTGCTGCATCCATTAGGCAACAGCGTGCAATGCTCCATTTAATGACCTATTCCACGCTGCTGTGCTGAACCGCTCTGGAAGAGAGCTGCCTTCAGGAATGTGCCAAACTCTGGGCACCACACCTCATGAAGAGCAGATGGCAGCCAGAGCTAAAAGGGTTAAACTATGAGGGCAGACGGGACAAGCCAGGTTCACGCTCCCCAGGATGATCAACAGGTCGGCTGTTTGGGGAACTTCAAACAACTGAAGATCTGATACACAAGAAAAAGAAACTAGTGCCGTTGGTGAGGAAGTTCATAGAAGATGTCTTCTATACAATTCGAGACTGGCTGCTTCAGATCAATTTCAAAAAGCACTTCTTCACTCAAAGGGTGATGGACACTTGAAACATTCACCAACTGCACTCTGACCATAGGGGTCACCCTAAGGCTTCATGGGTGACACTGATGCATGCTGGGTGGCTGGGACAAGGACCGAGGGACGCTAGTGGCGTCGAGGCTCACAGATCAGCCGTGGTCTAACTGAATGGAGCAATGGGCTCAAAGGGCTGAGTGGGCTCCCCTTTGACAAAACTTACGTGCTGAACATTTCGACAGATTATGGTGGTGATATGATTAAACTTGGAGTCAGCCGGCATGGAAACAGGCCCTTCGGCCCACTGAGTCTGCACCAACCATCAAGAATCCATTCATACTAATCCCATTTTATTCTCCCCACATTCTCATCAACTTCCACTACTTAACCACACTCTAAGGGCAATTTACAGTGCCCAGTTAATCTACCAACCTGAACCTCTTTGGGATGTAGGAGGAAACTGGAGCACCCAGGGGAAACCCATTTCCTCACAGGGAAGATGTGCAAACTCCACACAGATAGCACCTGATGTCAGGATTGAACCTGGGTCTCCAGAGCTGAGAGGCAGTGGCTCTACCCGCTGCACCACCGTGCCATCTTTGTTCCAGTCACTTTTTCAAGATAACCCCTGAACTGGTAACCCTTTGACCTGGTTGAGGTTTTACCTGGGGACTGCCGAGTGGTCCGTAGCCAATGGTCGGAGTAGATGGTAAGGACACCGAGGGAGAACCGATTGACGACGTGATGACAGGATATGGAGAGCCCAGTCCGTTGACCGGAGAGGCCAAGTTTCCCATGGGGGAGGTAAGAGAGCGCGAAGCATTTATCGAGGACCCGATCATTGACTGGTGGCCAACCACTGAGTTCACTGTTGAGTGTGGGGATGGTGAGCTCATCGATGTGGAGTTCACTTGTATTGTCGAATCTGCAGGGAGAAGAAAACTCATTGGTAATTGGTTTATTATTGTCACGTGTACCGAGGTATGGTGAAAAACTTTGATTTGCAAGCTATCCATAAAGATGTCTTTATTAGTCACATGTACATCGAAACACACAGTGAAATGCATCTTTGCGTAGAGTGTTCTGGGGGCAGCCCACAAGTGTCGCCACACTTCTGGCACCAACATAGCACGCCCACAACTTTCTAACCCTCACGTCTTTGGAATGTTGGAGGAAACCAGAGCACCCAAAGGAAACCCATGTAGTCATGGGGAAAATGTATAAACTCCTTAAAGGCAACGGCGGCAATTGAACCCAGGTCGCTGGCGCTGTAATAGCATTATGCTAACCGCCACACTACCATGCCTGCCGTCACTTCATTACGTCAGTGCATCGAGGTAATACAAAGGGAAAACAATAACAGAATTCAGAATGAAGTGTCACAGTTACAGAGAAAGTGCAGTGCAGGCCGACAATAAGGTGCATGGCCATAATGAGGCAGATTGTGAGGTTAAGAGTCCATCTTATTGTACTGGGGCCCATTCAGTAGTCTCATAATGGAGCGATAGAAGCTGTCCCCGAGACTGGTGGAACGCGCTTCCAGGCTTTTGTATCTTCTGCCCGAGAGGAGAAGACAGAATGTCCGGGGTGGGTGGGCTCTTTGATTATGTTGGCTACTTTACTGAGGCAGCGTCCATGGAGGGGAGGCTGGTTTCCGTGACGCGCTGAGCTGTGTCCACAACTCTCTGCAGTTTCTTGCGGTCACGGGCAAAGCAGTTGCCCAACCCAGCAGTGATGCAATATATCCCTCATATTCCTATCAGTGTTGAAGCTGCTGGGAGGTGTGTAATATGTCATCAGCTCATGGCACTCCAATTGTGATTTGACTGCTCCTAAAACCCAGCATTTCTACAAGGCACTATTGAAGCAGGAGATTGGCAGTGAGAGATTGAAATGGTGACACATTAAGGACAAGATCCACAATTTAATCAAAGACAATTTTGGACTAAGGTGATCTGGCAGCCAGTTTAATGTTACTGATGCCGTCAAATATTATATTCTGTGTGAACAGTAAGATTGACGACACTGGAGGGAAGTATCTTCCATCTGCAGCTTTAACAATGATGCTGTTTTGAGATACGAGTGAAGGAATGAAAATTAAAATGGACTTTAACATAATAAGAACATGTAAAGAATTATAAAAATGATGCATTTGTGTTCAAATCCATTGAGTCATTGCTATGAACTTTCTCTGTCTAAACCCAGATAGAATCAGCATTGGGAACTTGACCTGTAATATTTCACAGTGATTAGGTAATTCAATCAGCTCATTCCTCATTGGCTAATGTTTTTAAATGAGGGTCTTTGGTTGTGATTCATTTCCTGGAGGACTGGGAAATGCTGAGTGTTCATTTGTAGGTGCCACGGTTATGAGTAAAATAAATTTTACTTTGAAAGCAGTTTTCCACAGCCAGGCCTGTTAATGCAGAAGAGGAAACAGCTTTACAATTTAATAGAAGGGAAATAGGTCCCAGTGTGTCACAGAAAATGTGCTCTCCAGAACTGGCTGCAGTTCGAGACGAGCTTTTCCAGTGTATCACTGATTCATCACTTCGTTATGTCCACAGAAGCAGACTCGAGCCCTCCAGCAAAACTGCTACATGAGCACCCTGGGCATAAGATTTCAGACACATGCCACCATTCAATGAGTTAAATACACGAAAGAATGCACTGGGACTGAGATTCTGCTCTGTTGAATGTCCTATAAACATGAATTTTCTATATGGATTATTTTAGAATACATACTTGAGAAATGTCATTTGGTAGTCACCATGGAAACATCTTACAGTCCTGCTTGCTAATGATCTTTATGCAATCAGGTTTGACACATCGACAGGGAGACCATTTCACATTTTCCTAAGACGTAGAAGGGAACCATTGAGCCGATCAAGTCTATGCTAACTCTCAGAGCAATCCCATTCCCCCCACTCACTTCTCTGCAACCTATTCTCTCACATGCCCATCACCTCCACTCTGATTCACCCCCCACCCAAAGCTAACTAATTTGTACCATAGTTCATAATTTTATTGCACTGCAAATTTTTCAAAAGTATAACTAATTTCTATTAATGTGCATAAAAGTACGAAAATAAGAGCAGAATAGGGAAGCTCATCAGCCTTTCCAGTCTGTTTGGTACGATCCTATTGATCTGTACCTTCCATCCATCCACTCAGTTCAGTGTTTGTCACCTTGTCTAGGATTTTCTCTCAGCTTTAAAGTTAGTAATTGAGGCTCAACGTCTCACTTATTTTTTGTGCTTCACAGTTTCATCATCCTTTACATCAGGAAGTGCTTCCTGACCTCTTCAGAATGGCTTGCGTCTGATTTTAAGGTTGGGTCAATTTGGTTTAGACAGTCCACTAGCGAAGGATTCTCTGTCTCCCCAGAATATTTAATCGCATTTCTCCCTAACCTTCAATGTTTCAAGTGTAACGAGTAAATGCTGGAAATACTGGAACTACAGGCAGCATCTCTTCACCAATCACCTGCCAGCTCTTGCTCCACCCCTTCCTTTCAGCTTTTTATCTGGGCTATCTCCCCTCTATCTTTCAGTCCAGATGAAGGGCCTCCACCAAAACATCAACTGTCCATTTCCCTCTACAGATGCTGCCTGACCCGCTGAGTTCCTCCAGCACTTTGTGTGTTGCTCCAGATTCTAGCATCTGCCGTCTTTTGTGTCTCCAGCACAGGTAACATGTCAGGTTTATGATGTTTCGCCAGATCTGAGCTCATCAACTCCATTTCCTCTCTCTATAGATGCTGCCTGACCTTCTGTGCCTTTCCAGCAATTTCTGTTTTCATTTCAGATTTCAATATCCGCAGTTTTTATTTGTTTTAAGTCTAGATTCTGTAATCTCCTCTCTCAATCTGTGTCATACAGCTCTGGTACTATTCTGGTGAACCCACAAGTGTGCTCTCTCCTGAGCCAATGTATTTTTCCTGGGGGACACTGACAAGTCCTGCACATAGTAGTTCAGGAGTCTTCCTTGTGTGGTTGTAGATCAACTTCCTTTTTATTATCTCCCTATCAAACTAAAATCTAATAATTCGTTAGTCTTTGCAAGATTTTGTTCTGTATCTGTTTAGTACATTTTAATGAGCAAGTACCCCTAATCTCTTTGTTATAGAATCATAGGGAGATACAACACAGAAACAGGTTCTTTGGTCCACTGAGCCCATCAACCACACACTTGCACTAATCCTACATTAATCCCAGTCTTATTGTCCTCACCTTCCCATCAACTCCTCCCAGATTTTGCCACTTGCCTATACACTAGGAGCAATTTCCAGTGGACAATTAACCTGCACATCTTTGGGATGTGGGAAGAAACTGGAGTAGCTGGAGGATGCTCATGCAGCCACAGGGAGAACGTGCAAACTCCACACGGACAGTACTGGGGTTCAGGATTGAATCCGGGTCACAGGAGCTGTAAGACAGCGGCTCTGCTACCTGCACCACTCTGCTGCCTATGATTAAGGACTGATATTTTCTAGAGCGGCAAGAGCGCAGATCTGATAGCCTTTAGTAATCAGTAATGAACTAATCAGTTCTAACAGCACCTCCCAACCCCACATGACCTCTGCTACCAAGACGGACAAGGGCAGCAGGTGCAAGGAAACTCTACCACCATTTTCCCTTCACACACACACACACACACACACACACACACACACACACACACACACACACACACGGTGCTGATGTGGAAATATACACTGTTCCTTTGGCATCACTGGGTCTAAATCCTGGAATTCCCTCCCCAGTAGCTCCGTGGGATTAACTTCATCACAGACTGCAGTGGTTCCAAGAGGCAGCTCACCATCACCTTAACAGGGATAATTAGGCCTTAATTTAAAAGGAAGTCTAACTTTAAAGAAAACACTTTTGTCAATCACTTGATTGAACTATTCAAATTAATTTATTTTAATTTAATTCAATATTTGTCCTTTTCACTGAAAGAACTCCTGTTCATTACCCCATCATATGTATATGGATTTTATTGACTAGCTCATGGAAACAAGACCAGAGAATCCAGCCTGTTGGAAGTAATTTGAAGGAAAGAGATTACTACTGGTTTTTGTCAGTACTACTTGTCTAACTAGCAATTCACTTCATGTTCAGTCGTGTATGAAGCAGCATTGTTGGAGTGAGGAATTATAGCATAGACTGGAATCAAAAATGTTCTCTACTAATTACCCTCACTGTGCCGTTTGTATGGTTGGCACTCTAGTTAGACATTGCAAGATTACACATTGTCTGGGTTCCCAGTTTGCTGCAGGTTGCAGGTGAATGCTTGTCTTGCTAATATTCTACAAGTTGGATGTAATTTATACTCAGTGAATACATGTGATGTAGTCATTGTGAAGCACTGGCTTGTTTCTTGCTCTGACTGGAGACTCCTGCCTGATGCTCACCTGGTTACTGAGGAGATTCTGAGAGAAAGGATTCACCAGCATTTGGAAAGGCGAGGACTGATTCGGGATCGTCAGCATGGCGTGGGAAATAATTTCATGAATTTTTTGGAAGAAGGAAGCAGAATAGTCAGCTGGTGAGCAGCAAGGTGGTAGCCACAACCAAATGCAATCTACATCCGGATCCTGGAAGGATTCCTCATTTGAGAAATGTACATCCATGAACTGTCCTGCTCTCTCTGCCAGTCTCTTTTACAGTGCAATGCTGACTCCATCTCTCCACTATTTGTTATTGCATTTGCCCGGTCTTTCCCAATCCAGGACATACGTTCCCCACCCTCTACTTTTGAAGTCATGTTAGTTTAGCAATGCAATTTTGTGATCTTCCAAAAGGTCTTGTTATTTTTTATCTAGTTATGATATGAACCATCACATCCCACTGGGATATATTTAACCAGCTGAACCAAAGAAAAATAAATCCACCCTCTTGGTCTGGTCCAACAGTAAAGGTTTTGACCCAGAATTCCCACTTGGTTGCGCTGCATTCCTTCAGTGTAATTTACCTACGGGTGGACAAGCCAGTGCCAAAGGTCAAAGGATTTTGAGCACAGGACATTCAGCGTAAACAGTGTTTCTGTAAACTTTTGCACTGATAGTAAAAACATTGCAACAGGAGCAAATTCTGACTCGAGAGGGAAGTAATCACCACAGACTGTTTCCAATAATTGTGTCCATTCGGGCTCCATTATAGATATTCTTAACGTTAACCCGTTTATTGTAGTACGGCAACATTAATGTGGATGTTAAAATCTTTCGGCAGGTTTTAAATTTTATAACATTTAATTTACTAAGAAACTGCTAACACCAATGTATCTAGTTTCTTTTTCAGTGTAGTTTTTACTTATCAAGTTATTCACTGGTTGGTTTGATTGGACTGAATAGAAGTGCTTAGTTTTTGTACAAAACCCATTTAAACTGCATTCATCAAATTGGTTAAATACTTCAAGGATGACTCTAAACCAAGGATATAAAGAAAATAAATCATTGCCTTCTCAAACACTGATTGTATCAGCTGTAGAAGATTAGATAGTTGGCAATATTCAAGAGTTTAAGTAGAAACAGCAACAGGATGAGTGGTGCCATAGTGGAAATTCTATTCCAATATTTAGATATGTTAAATTGATGAATATGCTTTTCTAGCTAATAGAACCGAGGTAAGAAGGTTATTTGGTCTGAACCTTTGTCTAATTACATGCTGCAGTAAATTTTACAAAACAAAACATAATCAGTGGTTATGCTTTTTATTAATTAATTTGGCAGCCACCACTTTACAGATGAGGTTTTCAGCTGAATCAGCTTTTAATCAGGAATAATGATTGTTCCAATTGCCTGAGGTAATGGTTCGTTGCTTGACTTTAAATACCTTAAATCTCTAACCATTCCCCAGCCATTTGATTATTCAGAAGAATTGGGAAAAGTCTTTGCCAAAGAGATTTTGGGATTGTTAAATATTTTAAGGAGACAGAAGCTAAGCAAAAGATGTTGCGACATCTTACATGGGGCGATGGAAGCTGAAGAAAATAATAATTAATGAATTGAGAGTAAACATTCATGATTAATTGAATGAGTGCCACTGTGTTGCCAACACCAAGTGTGTTGCTCTGTAGAATTTGGTTCCAAGAGGACCACCTACTACTCAAGATTGTCTTGAATTGCAAAGATAGCCTCCAGTGATACTTAACCATAGCAAGCTGTCTCCTGAAATCCCTCTCACCAGAGCCTTGCATCCAACTCTGACCTTGAGTCTAAGGAGATTTTGACTTGTTTATTACTGGGGTAGAAAGCTAGAAATTAAATCATGTAGTGCATGCTTTTAATGCAGCAGCGTGAAATTGATTGCATGCCAACGCGTGGAGGTTGCTGTATGCACGGAGTGAATTCAATTGACCTCCGATTCACAGCTGATATCTATACTTCAATGTTAGAGTGTAAATACGCACAGGAAACATCGTCAGCTTTGAATGTAAAAGAAGGTGTCGTTAGGAGAAGTAATTTACACTACTGTGGTGGGTCATCCCTAAATTTTGGAGTCTTCATTGAACTAGATGTCTCTCTTTATTAGAAGAAGGCTTTCTTTCTTTTGTGGAAGGTAAAGTGTGGGAGAAGGGAATCCCAACTGCCCCAAGGCTTCCCCCAGGTCTCTGCCTCTGCTGTGCTGTTTTGCATCTCACCAGTACTAGTCCATTACCTGACAGTGCTTCACAGCTGAAGAACCTTCTCAAAATGGCCCCGGGTGAATTGTCCGAAATTCGCTATGGTGTTTCTCAAGCAACTCCCAAAATTACACGCAGTAACCTTATAAAACTGAGCTGAAGGGCTGAGATTAGTGCACTGCAACATATGGCTTCTTGTACATCATGGCCATGTAAGGAGATGCAGAATTACAGTCTCTGGTTTCTATTACCTCTCCTCATGTAACACTTTGCATTTCTCGGAATTAAATTTTACTCACCAGCTATTGACTCATCCCATCAGCCTGTCTATATCTCTTTAAAGTCTCTTACTCCCAGTTCATCACCTCTACAAGTTTTCAGTCATCTACCAATTTGGAAATTGCTCTCTGTTCACCCAAGCCCTTAAGATCCATTAAGAAAAATAATCCTGGTACTAACTCCTGAGGAATTGTGCTGTACACCACCCTAGTCCCACAAACAAGCTCCCTAATACTTGTTTCCATTCTACAGTTTGCAGTCCCATTTATTCCGTGGTTGTTAATCCTAATGGCAACCTAATTGTTTGGTATCTTTTCAAATGTATTTTGCAAGTCCAGACAACCATATTTCCATCATCAAACTTGTATTACATTATCAAACAACTCTATCAAGTTAATTAGACATGATTTGCTTTTAATAAATCCATGCAGATTTTCCTAATCAGTCTACACTTGGTCACGTGACTGCTAATTCTGTACCAGATGATCATTTCTAGAACTTCCTCTTCCACCAGGATTAAACTGACCAGTCCATAGTTACCAGATTTATCCTTACACCCTTTTTTTGAATATTGGTGTAACATCTGCAGTTTTCCAGTCCTCGAGCACTAATCTCAAATTACAGATGTTGGCAAATTACAGCCAAGACCTCTGCAATTTCCTCCCTTACTTCTCTCGGCATCCTGGGATGCATTCCATCTGGGCCGGGTGTCTTATCCACCGAAAGTCCAGCTGGCCTTTCTAATGCCTCCTCTTTCTCAAGTTTTCACAGATCCAGAACTTCAATTACATCTCTCTGCTGAAGGATCCCGATGCAGGATTTTAACCTGAAACGCCGACAATTCCTTCCCCCACAGATGCTGCTCCATCTGTTGAGTTCCTCCAACAGATAGTTTGTCGTTCCAGACCCCAGCAGCTGCACTTGTTTCAGTTACATCTGTCTTTGCTGAGAATCTAACAGCAACTTCTTCCTTGGTGCAGAAGTACTTAAAATGTGTTGGCAGATTTTCTTTTTCATCTGTATTGGTCCACTTTCCTACTACAACCTTTTTTCTAGTTGCATGCTCAGAGAATATTGTATTTCTTACAAAAGGAGATCAT
Organism: Rhynchobatus australiae; assembly: GCA_034780895.1. Lineage (NCBI taxonomy): Eukaryota > Metazoa > Chordata > Chondrichthyes > Rhinopristiformes > Rhynchobatidae > Rhynchobatus > Rhynchobatus australiae. Next base: position 25,454,419 of record JAUZTB010000073.1, read on the forward strand.
GAGACAAATGCTCTTTCATGACAAACTCAGATGAAGCACAGAATGTGCTGTCACAATGAAAGATTGAGACGATCTGTTGTAGCTTCCAAAGGAATTGCAGGTAAGTATTTCAAGCAGTGAGAGATGAAGGAAGTGCATCTAGATGAAGCCAGTGGGATCACTGCAGTGTTGCTCCAGCAATGAACCGGTGCAGGCTGGTGGCCTCCTTCTGCACCATGTGGCTCTGGAGCTTTTAACTGGTAATTGAGAAGGAATGAGTTTAGGTCTTTAAGATGAGTTTGGGGAGACAAAACATCAAAAATCAATGCTGTAAGTCAAATAAGATCATGTTGAATCTCTATCTCACCTTAGAGGAAGACTGTTTTCAAAGCAAAACTGAACATACGAAATTATTGTTGAGGGTTATGTGGAACAGGCGCCAGAGAGGAGTTGAGGCCAGCATAACAAGTGGTGGGGCAGATTTGAGGGGCTGAGTGGCCTACTCCTGCTATTTTCTTGTGTTGGAGACCAGCATGGTAAAATCTGATTCATTAATGAATAGGGCAGTGTTACTACAAAAGAATCTTTGCTCCCAGGAGGATCTGAAATAATCAATTGACATCCAGATGTCTGAGGGACCCAGAAGAATTCTTCTCTTGCACATAGGATTTGAAGAATTAAATCCTATATCCAAAAGAATTAAAGTTAAAGGCATGACTAGAAATTGAGGAACTTTC
>JAUZTB010000073.1:26911522-26921968 GCA_034780895.1 Rhynchobatus australiae
GTAAGGAGTTTGTACGTTCTCCCCGTGTCTGCGTGGATTTCCTCCGGGTGCTCTGGTTTCCTCCCACATTCCAAAGATGTACAAGTTAGGAAGTTGTGGGCGTGCTGTGTTGGTGCCGGAAGCGCGGCGACACTTGGGGGCTGCTCCCAGAACATTCTACGCAAAAGATGTATTTCACTGTGTGCTTCGACGTACATGTGACTAATAAAGAAATCTTATTAGGTTCAAGGTCATAACAATGTGGGAAGTCAAAACCAGTAAGTTCAGAAATGATGTGAGTCTCCTGGTCCACTCTTCCTTCTCCACCAGCCACTCCCTTTCACATGGCCTTTGCCCACACAACACCTGCCTTTTTACCTTCTCCCCAACATCCTGGGGCCCACACAGGCAGAATGCCCTTCCATGTGAAGCAACAATTCACTTACACTTCTTCTACTGAGTGTATTGCACTTGGAGCTCCCAATGCGATGTCCACAGCACTGGAGAAAGCAAACACAGATGAATTGACCACTCTACAGCCACCTCCATTCAGTCCACAATGGTGACATTGAACTTCCAATCACCTGTCACTTTAATGACTCCATTCCACTACTATACTGAGTCTGAGCACAACATACCACCACCCCACGTTGCTCCAAGGATGCTTTGCTTGAGGAATAGCAGCTTATCTTTTGCCTGGGCACATTGCAGTCTCTAGACTCAATAGTGAATTCAGCAATTTCAGATAACCAACATTTTTTCTCTTTCTCCACTGATGTGGCTTTACCTTCCGTTTCAATTAGGTTTTTTTATCTCTTTTGTCTCCAATTGTTAATTTTCAAAGTGATTGTTACGTTGCAACTCGGGTCAGTCACAGGCATTGCCCCTGTTCTCTCCATCCCTCACTCTCTCTGTGACCTGAAACACACTTTTCCAGTTCTGATGTGTTGTCCTTGACCTGGAACACCAACTTTGTTCCTCTCACTAGAGATGCCACTTGCCCTCTCCTCCACTGACACCATCTATGTATCCCACTACCTTGGAAAAACAGTGAACATAATCAAGGACTCCCACTCCAGTCATTCCCCTTTCTCCCTGCCGAAAATGATTCAAAGACAGCTTCCATCCCACTGTTATCAGATTCTTGAACCAATCTCTCATACGCTAAAGAACAAACTCTTGAACTCTTGATCTCCCAGTGTATCTTGTAGTGGCCCTTGCACTTTACTTGTCTACCTGCACTTCACTTTCTCTGTAACTGTAACACGATACTCTGCATTCAGTTTGCTCTTTACTACCTCAGTGTAATTATGTATGTGCCGTACAACCGATCTGTGTGGATGGCACGCAAACAAAAGGTTTTGACTGTATCTCGGTACATGTGACAATAATAAACCAATCCCAATACCTGCTGAGTGTCTCCAACATTTTCCAGTTCTGGTTCAATATATAACTTGGGCATACGTGGGCTGGAGAGTTAACGTAAACGCCTTCACCTGTCAATATTGAGAAGATTGACTTGGAATGTACTTTTGTTGACCTTCATCTGTTTCAAAGTAAGAACATTAACTTGCTTCTTTGGCTCATCTTTGAAAAGGCAAGTCACCAAAGAGTACACCTCCCCTGACAAAACGTACAACTGCTAACACGGCAGCTGACATCCCACCCATGTTGCACCTGAAAATAAATTCAAGTTAGAATTATTTTCAGTAAAGAGGGTGACATAACTTGTCAAACAATAAAGAACAAAGACAGAGACACAAGAGATTGCAGATGCTGGAATTTGGAGCAGGAAACAAACTGCTGGAGGAGCTCAGCAGGTCGAGCAGCATTTGTGGGGAAAAGGAATTGTTGACGTTTCAGGTCAAGACTCTACATCAGGACCTGCTGAGTTCCTCCAGTGGTTTGTTTTTTACTGTATACAGAATAACAATGAAATCTTTAAGAGAATATTATTTTTAAACCTTCCTATTACTGGTTAGTTCCTTCATTTATTCATTGTTCTCATGGACTGGATTATGTGTCCCATTACTGCAAATTTGTCACAGTTTGAAATCCAATACCGTGGAGTTCCAATAATTCATGATAAACATAACAAATACAGTTTAATTTGAGAATGTTCGGATGAAGCTGCAGAGAAAATGCCATTCAGGTCATATTCCAGTTGTGTTGTGGAACATTAGGAACAGTTTTTACTTTGTATAGAGATTTAGAATTCAGAAATCTGCTATACATCCTTTGTGATAACTGATTCAGCATGAAACGTTGAAGTAAATTGTGAAATGAAGACTGTTTATCCTGTTTAAACTGCCTGTTGTATATACCTCCAGAACACTGGACCCTTAAATATTTTCAGAGAGATAGAGGAACACAGAATGGAGGCAGGCCCTTCAGCCCACCAAGGCTGTGCTGACATCAAACACCCATTTTTACACTAACACTACCTTTTATACTAATCCTAAACTTTCAAAAGATAGTCGGACAGGTAACGTGGGTAGGATAGGAAATGTTTGGAAGGATATAGGCCAAATGCTGGCAAATGGGACTAGCTTGGATGGGACATCTTGGTCGGCATGGACCAGTTGGGCTGAAGGGCCTGTTTCCATGCCATGTGAATCTATGACCTTACCCTGTTTTATTCTTTGCACCTTCACATCATCTACTCCCTCTCCACCTCAGTTTCTACCTCTCATCCACATCAGGGGCAGTTCAAAATGGGCAGTTGTCCAGCCAACCCACGTGTCATTGGGAAACCTGAGCACGCGGTGGAAGCCCATGAGGTCACAGAGGGATGGCTCAAGCTGCACACAGACAGCACTGGAGGTCTGGATTTAACCTGGGACACTGGCGCAGTGAGGCAGCTGCTCTTGTAGTTGTGCCATTGCACCACCCTTTATATAGAAAATTTTGCCAAGGGAAGCTTCCACACCACTCCCACCAAGCAGCAGAACAATCCAATCAATATTTAGTTCCGCCAAGTTCAGTCACAGCACCATTTGAAATGTTTGGGCTACCATTTAATTAACTTCTAATTGAAGCATAAGAAATTATTCTTTTGTCTAGACTCTCTTTTTATTTTGCACTTACATTTCTTCGCGTGAAGCTGACGAGCCAGAGGATAGCCTATTCCTGTTGCCCGACCGAAGCAGATTTCTGGGCATGGGTTTGAAAGATGCATGACAATTTAACATGAGAAAAAGGAATGTTGAAACTATTCCCTCAGGGCACAATCTTCTGAGATTTCAATGAGCCAGTAACTGTGGGCAGGTTGTTAAGTGTGGCTTTAAATAAGCCTGGAACGCAACGACTGCTGTTAACCATCAGAATAACAGCTGGGTGAGATGAATTACAGATGTATTTGCAATTGTGAATTGGTTTCATGCCAGCAACACTTGTACACGTTTAAAAATACTTGGATGAGCAAGAGAATTGATCAATAGTTGTTCCCTATCCTTGTCTGTTGGGTGATCTATGCAATATATACAACATGTTTTGTAACTTGCTTTTGATCAGCGGAGTATGAGGTAATACAGAAGTAGATTAGATAAATCTGGAGACCATTCTGATCACATGTATTGGGGAGGAGATGTCATTAGCACTGTACACCAGAAATCCAAAACTGCTGGAACCTAATGTACACATTTTACTAGAAATCTTGCACAACTGTGGCAATATTTTTCCACATCTGCATCTTAACCTTTCACTCCCACTGGGCTTATGCTTGTGTTCTGTTCTGCAGTTCTTTCGAATTGTTGCAAAAAGAAAGTTTGGAATGACAAATATGCTCGTTTTCAGAGAATAAACTCTACTTTCGATCCATTAAAGAAACTAATGGATCTTCTTTTGGACTTATTTCGCCTTCTTTTGGACTTATTTTGTAATAATTACAAAAAGCATCTGCAGGATTGTTTTCCCATTAAATTCCAAGCAAAAAGCCCATTTTGAAGAATCTATCTGCTAATTAAACATTGTTCTGGATTTTACAGTGATGAATCCTTTTCTTCCCTTTTCTAAAAGAGGTTTATTCAGTGCTTACAGCATCATGTCATTACAATATTACAGAGCACCATGAGTCACACTATTTCCAGTTTCAAATTATAACACGGTCATAGCTATCCAGAGCGCGCTCGAGCCCCTGGGGGCTGAGGAAATTGCGGAAATCCCCCACTGTATCCGTGGATACTGCATGCTTCTTCTCCAGGGAGATACAGGCAAGGACGTAACTCTGGAAGAAGGGCGGGCAATCGGTTCGGGCAGAACCCTTTGCTACCCACCACCTAGACCCATGAATGGCCACCTTGGCCAGGCCCAGGAACAAACCGACCAGGAGATCCCCCGAGCGACCCACACCCCTCCACACCGGGTGACCTATGATCAGGAGCGTGGGGCTGAAGTGCAGCCGGAACTTGAGGAGCAGCCCCTTCAGATACTCAAATAGGGGCTGCAACCTCTCACACACTGTATATACGTGATAGACCGTCTCCTCCCAGCTGCAGAAATGACAGACAGCTGGGGAGTCCGTAAACCAACATAAAAATCTGTTGCATGGCACTGCTCTGTGCAACACTCTCCACCCCATGTCCCCAGTGTAAAAGGGAAGGATTCCTGCATTAAGAGACCTCCACTGGGCTCCTCCCTCATTGCCAGATGACAAAACGGACTGCCACAGTGTGTCCGGGCGGCAGACAAGGGCAAGGAAGTGGACAGTGTGGAAGAGCAGCCTGTACAAGAACCGCCTCAGTGCATCGCAAAGTATCACAGTGAGTTCTCTACAAGGCAGCTCACATTGTGTGGGACTGTCTCCCAAGAGAGATTTAGGGGCTTGAGTGTGATGGGTAATTCTGGCTGAGCAGCGGTCAGTGATGAATCCTGATGGTTACCTTGGATACTCTGTCAAACCAGCAGCAAGGTTGGGCTGTCTGAACTTGTGAAGTTATCAGTGCTGTGGATCCTCTCCACAAGGTTTGACACCTTCATCAAAACAACCAAGGGAAGCCCATCGAACTGAAATGAACTCGAGGCATTTGCAAAGTGCAGTAAACCTGTGGTGATCTGGCAGCCCGGTTGGAAATCCTGACAGTCTGGCATCTGGTTTGCTCACTGGCCCAGGATGTGAGCTGGGTGTCCGGTGTGCGGCCAGATTCAGGGCTGGGATTCAAAGCACCGAGGAAGGTGGCAGGTCCATGGCCAGAGGCAGCGCGCAGAGCGGTTGAATATTTTCTGCTCATTCACTGGGTCACTGGAAAATTTATTATACAACTGTGTACCGTGTAAAAAAGTGAAATCACAGTGTGATTGAATATAGAGTCATCACAGCATGGAAACAGGCCCTTCGGCCCAACTGGACCATGCTGACCAAGATTCCCATCTAAGCTAGTCCTATTTGCCTGTGTTTGGCTCATATCCCTCTAAACTTTTCTGCCTGGATTGGAGAGCATGTCTCATGAGGATAGGTTGAGTGAGCTAGGGCTTTTCTCTTTGGAGAGAAGGAGGATGAGAGGTGACTTGATAGAGGTGTACAAGATGAAAAGAGGCATCGATCGAGTGGACAGTTGGAGACTTTTTCCCAGGGCAACAATGGCTAACATGAGGGGGCATAATTTTAAGGTGATTGGAGGAAGGTACAAGGGGGATGTCAGGGGTAAGTTTTTTTGCACAGAGAGTGATGGGTGCGTGGAACGCACTGCTGGCAGAGGTGGTGGGGGCAGATACATTAGGGATATTAAAGATACTCTTAGGTAGCCACATGAATGATAGAGAAATGGAGGGCTATGTGGAAGGGAAGGGTTAGATAGATCCATGGCCCTCATGATTTTATACACATTAATAGGAGTAACATGTCAGGAATGAGGAGTATGGACTGTGTGTAGGCAGATGGGATTAGTTTTAATTGGTAGCATGGCTGGCACAGATATTATGGGCTGAAGTGCCTGTTGCTGTGCAGTACTGTTCTACATTTTATGTTAATAACCAATAGTCTGAAAAATCTGCTGGTCCAGCATCACCAAAGTCCCAAGGGTGCTGGATAATGGGAGTTTTAATGTAATCTCACGGTTAATTACCTTAAAAATGTTTTAATACATGAGGTGTAGGTGAATTTTACTGGCTTACTCTGACATAGTTACTGCTGAACAATTTCCCTTGCTCTAAAAACAAACTAATTTTATGAATGTGGATTTCAATCCTGTCAGAGAAAAACTTCAAAATATAATAGACGTTTTTAAAATTTAAAAAAATTCATGTTACCTCAACTTCTACCTTTATTGTAGGTGCATGTTTTAATCATTATAACGTGCCATGTAGTGGGTTTAAAAGTTAATTAATTACTGTGTAGCGTCTAGCTACGGGTAAACAAAACTAACGTGCGTAGTTGGAGGTCATTGAGTCACAAGCCCTGAATCACTTCCTACCGGCACTTATATACAGTTTGAAAGTCCTGTGGTCTCGTCACTCTGCTGACGTCACGCCGGTCAGCTAACCTCTGCCGTGTGTGGGCTTTCATTGTTATTAATGGAGACAGAGGGCCTGGTGCCATCTTGGGCCGGGGAGCTCCATTGACGCGCCGCCGCGGGAGCCGGTTTGGACCGGACAGGTGTGTCGCTACAACTGTATATTTTGTTTGCGAAAATTCATTCATGCAATTGGTTGCACGGGCAGCTTGATGACATCACATCTGCTGGTTGCCCAGACTGCCTTTCAATTGATCGCTGAAGGGCAACGATTATTGGAAAAGGAGAGTCAGGTCACAGCGCCAAGCATTCATCACCTCTTCACTCACTGCAGAGCCCAGAACAACATGGACAGTACTCCATCGGAATATGTTTACAAATGGCTTGGTTCCTCACACCAATGTCAGGCTGTTCCTGGCCAGTGTAGTCCAGAGAAGCTAATAGAGCTGATAGATTATTTGGCTGTAGAGGTCACTGCCCAAGACATCATTTACTGCTCAAGGTTCATTGCCATTGAGAAGGTGGTGGTGAGCTTGAAACACAGCAGTCTGTGCAAGGAAGTTGCATATGGCAAAAGGTATCTACGTATAATCAACAAAATATGGAATACATCATTCATAATAATGTGGAATGACTGCTCGCTTTCAAGCATGGCATTTGTTTGTTAGATTCTCAAAGTGTGTGACTGAAGCAGATTTTTCTTATTAATGTGTGCATGTAAACATAATCTGAGATCACAGGAAGCATTGAATGCTATCACTTCTCAGTCAACTTCCAGGGCACACAATCCGATCTAGATCATGTAAACCAGTCAGATCAGGAACTGGTCTTTCTTTTCAGGTAGATACTCTCTTTCCGCTTCTGGGAAGCATTGCATAAAAATTTGATTGCACCAGAGTTTCATACTTAGCATGCACAATGTATATTCATGTGAAATTGTTCCGTGCATGAACAAATCTGTCCAAAACAACTTGATGGAGTAAAGGAGAAATTATGTTGTGCAAGTGATGAAGGAGTAAATTACTAGTTCAACTTCATTACAATTCAGTTTGAGCTTGTCAAATTACTAGTCAGGGTATGGGGTTGGAAGAAAAGCATCAAATCACCCATTTTATAAAAGTTTGGTTAGATTTTGCTTTAGCAAAATATACAACAATAAATCAATTGGTCTTAATCCAGTAATAAGACATAAAAACAGACAATAACTGGAAACATGCACCAGGTCAGGCAGCATCTGTGGAAAGAGAAACAGTGAATCCCTCATCTGGATCACACACCTGAAGCACTGCAGTTATGTTGCGGCTGTACAAGACGCTGGTGTGGCCGCATTCGTATTTTGGTCATCCTGCTGTAGGAAGTTTGCCATTAAACTGAAAAGGGTGCAGAGGAGATTTACGAGGATGTAGCCGGGATTCGAGGGACTGAGTTATGGAGAGGGGTTGAGCAAGTTGGGAGTTTTTTACATTGGAGCGTAGGAGAATGACGGGTGATCTTATAGAGGTGTATAAAATTATGATGGGCATAGATAGGGTGGATACACAGTCTTTTTCCCAGGGTTGGGGAATCAAGAACTAGATGGCATAGTTTTAAGGTGATTGGGGGAAGAGATGTAATAGGAACCTGAGGGGCAACTTTTTCACCCAGATGGCGGTCATGTGGAACGAGCTGCCAGAGGAAGTGGCTGAGGCAGGTACATTAATAACATTGAAAAGGAACTTGGACAGGTACATGGAAAGGAAAGGTTCAGAGGGATATGGGTCAGACACAGACAAATGAGATTAGTTTAGTTGGGGATCTTGGTTGGCATGGACCAGTAGGGACGAAGGGCCTGTTTCCGTGCTGTTTGACTCTATGACTCTATCAGAACTGAGAAAGAGTGAAACAAATTAGTCTGGGTACCAGAGAAGGTGGAAGGGGGATGGTTGGTTCAAAGGGAATTTCTCTGATAGGCTGAGACTGGATCTCGCCCTGACTGAGGCATCGAGAGTGAGAAGCCAGTCCCAGACTATCATGCAAGACATTTAGGACTGAGATGAGGAGAACTTCTTCATTGAGAGGCTGGTGAATGTGGAATTCTCTACCACAGCAAACTGCAGAGGCCAAGTCACTGAGTGATTTTAAGAAGGTGTTAAGTCATTTCTCGGCACTGATTAAGGAGAAAAGATGGGAATACAGTGTTGAGATAAATGATTGACCATGACTGTATTGAATGCTGAAATAGACAAGAAGGGCCAAATGATCCACTCCTGCTCCTACATTCTACAAAGCTGAAATCCACTTTTCATTTTCTGAGCACTAGTATCATCAAACCAACAAATGTTTTAACTACTGTTACCTATCCATTGGCCAGTTTGTAAAGGGCAGAAAGAGGAGTGTTATCTCTGGGGTTTAGACTGGCTGCACTCACTATTTTAATTGCCCAAGGGGATGGAGTACAGAATAAGGGAAGCATTGGCTTGAATCTCACAGAGTGTTAGTGACATTACACCTGGAGTGCTTCCAGTCTGGGTTTCTTTGGTTAAGGGGAAATATAGTGGTGTGGAAGCAGTTCAGAGAAGGTTCGTTCGGATTGATTCCTGGGGTGGTCTGACAAGGACAGGTTGAGCAGGCTGGCCTCATGCTCATTGATACTTAGAAAGAGAGGTGATTTTATTGAGACATATTAGATTGTGAAGGAGATTGACTGGGTGGATGCTGAGAGGATGTTTCTGCAGAGGGTTTATGTGGAACTGAGGGCTGTAGTGTCAGAATAAAGAGTCGCCTGTTTGGGACGGAGATGAGGAGGAAGTCCTGCTCTCAAAGGGTTGTGATTCTTTGGAATTCTTTATTCCAGGGCACCAGGGAACATGAATCATTGAATCTATTTGAGGCTGAGGTCGATTTGGAGGGAATCAGGGGAATGAAGGGTCTTTGGGAACAAGCAGCAAAGAGGAGCTGAGACCAAAATTAGAATAGCCATGGTCTTAACAAATAACAGAACGTTGGTCAAATTCTGCTCCTATTCCTCATGTTCAGTCAATATCATAGACAATAAAGCGGCACAGTAGCATAGTGGTTAGCAAAACGCTATTACAGCGCCAGCGACCTGGGTTCGATTCCCGCCGCTGCCTGTAAGGAGTTTGTACGTTCTCCCGTGTCTGCGTGGGTTTCCTCCGGGTGCTGCGGTTTCCTCCCACATCCCAAAGACGTACAGGTAGGTTAATATGGGGTTTAAAATGGGCGGTGTGGACTCGTTGGGCCGGAAGGGCCTGTTACCACGCTGTAAATAAATTTTTTTAATTTTTAAATTTTAATTTTAAAGAGAATCTCACAGCGTGCTGTTTGAAGATCAATTCACAGTGCTCCTGATATATTGTTATTGTTAAGTTTGTATTGTTAAGTTTGCAAAGGAATATTTGAACTCAAAATACATCATTAAAAAGTCACTCATGCAGTCTGACAGCACCAGGAGAGAAAACTTTATTCTAATAATTGTGTATGGAATTGCATAATTACTGCAGTTTTTGGCTCCTGTGCCTAGCGGCAGACAAGATGCAGCACTACATCACATTCCAAATACTCGAACTGTTCTCTGTTCTTTCGGGCTACATTTTCCTCAGTAGAATCGAAGATATTAAAGTATAATTTCAACATTGCTGCCACTGTGTGTTTTTAAGAAGAAGACTCTAAATGACATTAAAGGAGAATTTATGATAACTAGGAATAAAAATGGAATAAATCCTGTCTTATATTATCAAATGGTGATTGTAAATCAGACAATAATCGTGTAATAAAATGTAGGAGAGAGATATTGAAATGTATTTGCAAATTGCCATGACATTTTGGATGAGGCAAGAGCAATACTTGTTCCAAGAACCCGCCCTCCCATGTCCCATGATGGCCTGGCTGATCATTCCCTTATTTTAGCATCAAGTCAAGTTCTTTGTCATGTGTCAAGTACAGTGAGGTACAGGTACAATGAAAAACTTGCTTGCAGCAGCATCACAGGCACGTAGGTACAGACAACACACAGAATATA
>JAUZTB010000073.1:26928733-26938972 GCA_034780895.1 Rhynchobatus australiae
TTTTGGAAATAGAAATAAAATTGAAAATGCTGGAAATACTCAGCAGATCAGACAGTATCAGGAGAGAGAATCAATGTTAACAGCTCAAACCATATTGATATAAATCACGAATGATCAAAACTAGTCCAAGATTTCCACTCCTGTTCTTGGAGACACCATGGGATCCACTTGCTCCCAGAGAGATCTAGATATCCCATCTACCACAAGGAACACATCTAGTCATCTGTTAAGGAAAAGAAAATAATTTCTATGTTTGGACAATCAAAACATTACTCACCAGACACAGCCATGCGATTTTAAAGTTTACTAGAAGCTCTATTCTTGGCATCGTCTTCGTGCCAAGAGCCGTGAGCTTAAGTACTGTATGTAACTGGGCCAAACTCCTTCCCAAAGGATTCAAATGAAGATCGAGACCAGGAGCAGTCATAAATAGCCTTTCTGAACAGCAGGCAGCATTAGGAGGAGGACTATATTTGGAGCAAGTTGTGCTTATCTGGGTGAAGGATATTTTGTATAAAATTAGATCATGTTCCACACAAACAGAGGGGGTGAAGGCAGTTCATTTATTCTTGACGGTCTCCTCTGGCTGCACTTTAGTGCAACCTACCAAACGTTCAGCCAAGTTGCATTTCAAGGATATACGATTGGTTGTGTAGACTGTGTGAGGGTCCCAGAAAACTCCCACACACTTTCCCTGGTTATATCCCTTCATAATTAGGGACATCGGTTTTGATCATCCGGATCAGAAGGGTCTCGACCTGAAACGTTGACTGTCCATTTCCTCCACAGATGCTGAATGTGTCCAGCACCTTATTTGCTGCTCCAGATTCCAGCATCTGCAGTCTCTTGTCCCTCTGTCTCTGGTAACTATACCTTTCATAATTCAGAAGAGCAGACCCTCATGAAAGTTGAGGTTCACTAGCATACCAGCCAGTGAGTAGCCACAACTGGAGAAACATGGGGATCTCAAATCGTGATCAACACTGTGAGCTCAAGGAGCAGACCAACAACTTCCGAGGTTAACCTCCAACCAATAAACACAGCTCTGTCAGCAGTGACTACAACTTACAAACAAATAAACTTTGATATTATAAAAAGTTGCTCTGGGGCTTTGACCCTTGTTATTTGCCCCATTAAGAAGTTAGTGACCCAGTTCTCTCACCAATCTGTCACCAGCCTTATACCAACAAAACTCACCACTGCCACCACCAGTGCATGACTGTAGCCTCGAGAAACCCCTGCAACAGCTCACTACTTCACAGCTCCTCTGACATCTCCCAAACCCTAGACTTTATTCATAATTACAGTATATACATTAGAACACATCTTCATTGACATTCATTGTGCATCAAGTCAATACACTTTACTTACAATGCATCAATGTCACTCATTTACTTTTTAAACAATACAGCCATGATGCGTTTGACAGGCTGCTACAAAGGGTCAGCCCTCAGTGTCCAGTGGTGACAGGACCTGAGACTGCAGCCCTTCCCCACAAAACCTTTGTTGTGACTGCCCCGAGCTTCAGCGTGTCCCTCAGCACACACCACCCACCTCCTTCAATGAAAGGCAAAACAGTCACAATCAAGAGAACATCAGTTTTTCCATTTCCCCTCGAAGCCACACACCATCCCAAATACCCATTACTATGGCAAAGAATTGCAGGACTCACTACCTGCCAGCAACAACTACTTGCATTTGTGTAGCACCTTCACTGAAGCAGGAAGAGGGCACATGCTCTAGTTATGGGTACTTGAAGCTGATAGGGTGGGAGCAGATGGAAGATCCCTTTCCTCAAATATCCATGTTTGCAAGCAGCGACCGTGAAGGTAATCCCAGCAGGGTTCAACACCGACACAGCCCTTGTGCCAATGTGCTTTAATTGGAGAAATTAAATTGGAGGAAGAGTTAACAGCCTACATGTCCTGGAGACCATTCTAGGCTGCAATTGTACACAAGCCAACTAACTACTTGTAGGTTTATTGGTATCATTATATTGAATTCAATCCTGATTTTAATCACTCCGTCATCAACAGCCAAGAACCAAACTGAAGAACTCCCTCCCAAAACCTTTTAATCTCTTTTTCCTTCTTTAGGATCCTCGTTAACACTTGCTTCTTCGATCGGGCTTTGGTCAGATCTCCTTTTGTGGGTCGGTGTCAGAATTGTTTGATGAATGCTCGTGTGAACACCTTGGGGCATGAAAAGGCCCTGTGTGAATGGAAGCTGTTGTATCTCACAGTTATTGGGAGAAGATTGGTACCAACTCTTCAAAGTCTTTCTTGCCTCCTGCCCAGGTGTCAAACGTGGACTGGATTACATCTGCGCTCCATGGTCCAGTTACCGCCTGGCCTCTAACACACCTACAGAGTACACTCCACAGAACCACGTTCCTCTCCAAGTGTTGCATTTTGTGATGGCAGATGGATAGTGCAGATGAAGTTTAAATTGAACATAACCGTGACTGTGCCACTTTCCTTCCCCGACACTAGTGTTTAGATTGACACTATGGAATTAAGTCAGCTGTAGCCCATTTCTTCAATGGACATTGCAACAAGAAGGCTACAGGTAGTCTACTGGGAGACAGATCAGCTGCAGGATGAACTACAGCACTTTGCACTGAGTAGAACAGCCTGCTCCTGTAGAAACCTGATGCAGTTCCACTCCTTGCTGCACTTAGAAATACATTCAAAGTCAAAGTCAAGTTTACTGTGCTATGCACAGGTACTTGTATGCACAGGTGCAATGAAAAACTTACTTTTAGCAGCATCAAAGGCACGTAGCATCAGATACACAACACTCACAACAAAAAAAACATAAAATTAAACATAAATTATACAACAAAGAACACAAATAGATCAAAAAAACTGAGTCCATTGTAGTGCCAAGTGGTCATAGTGTTACTATACCAAGGTAGTGATTAGGGTTGTGTCGGTTGGTTCACGGACCGAATGGTTGAAGGGAAGTAGCTGTTCCTGAACCTGGTGGTGTGGGACTTCAGGCTTCTGTACCTCCTGCCCGATGGGAGCTGTAGCTCAGATGGCAGGGATCTTCAACAGTAGATGTTGCCTTCTTGAGACAGTTGCCTTCTTGGAGACAATGTAAATACCACTGAGTATCTACATTGCGCTTCATTTGATCAGTGCTGGAGATAACAGGAAGAGGTCACTGTGGGAGTGGGACCATCCATCTTCAAGTGGGTATGCTGTACATTTTAACCAAATTCTTCACTACAGATCACTCTTAAATCCCTCACCAATCTCATCACCACGTTCTGGTGTGATTGCCACCTTGACTCCTGCTCCCAGATTGAATCCTGAACCCAGTCTTGGTCCGATCCCAATGTCATGACCTGGCCCCCATGAATCTGTTCCAGCCCCAGCTGAAAGTCCAACACAAACCTCCATCCAGAACTCTGCAGGCCCCGCTCCATGGAGCACCCTCCCACCTCTGCACAGGTTTACACAGGTAGGTTCACAGTTTCTGGCATGACTCCCTCAAGTTCCTGTACTGGAACCACAAGAAGCTCCCACAACGGACGGGACAGTTTTACCGTGCAGTAAAACCATTTCCAGGCTATCTACTGAAAGGATGTGTTTCTGATAGAGCAACACCCAAAAAGCTGGAGGAACTCAGCAGGTCAGGCAACATCTGTGGAGGGAAGTGAACAGTTGATGTTTCGGGTCAATATCTTTGATCTGGACTGGTTAAAGAGTTGGAAAGTGGTCCTGGAGAAGGTTCTCCATGTCGACAACAAAAAGGCCAGCATAACTGGGGCCCATGTGAGTGCCTATGGCTGCATCGTTGGTTTGGAGAAATTGGGAGGAGCCAAAAGGGAAGTTATTGGTGAAAAGCACAAGTTCTGCCAGACAGAGGAGGGTGTTGGTGGAGGGGAACTGGTTAGGTCTGTGTTCCAATAAGAAGCAGAGAGCCCTGAGGTGTTCCTGATGGGGGATGGAAGTGTACAGGGACTGGACGTCCATAGTGAAAATGAGGCAGTTGGGGCCAGGCAATTGAAAGTTGTCAAAGTGCCAGAGAGCACTTCTGATATATGTGCCCTGGTGAAGCTCGAGCCATGAAAAGATGCAGGATTTGTCCTTTCCAGTTCCTCTGTAACATGGAGGCTGCGAATTATGGTTCACAATGGTTTCTTGGTATTTTAACAGGGAGGTGAACTTGTCCAACAAGGGCTGATGCCATCCCCTGGAAGGAAAAAAAAGATGAAACAACAGGCATTTTACAGTGCATCCTCTGTTCCTTTTAAGATTATCTAAAGCACTTTAAACCCAATGAAATTCAGGTCAATAAGGTGCTATCGGTGTTGCTGCCTCTGCTGCTGTCTGTGTGGAGTTTGCTTGGTCTCCGTGACCCCGTGGGTTTTCTCTGAGTGCTCCGGTTTCCTCCCACATCCCAGAGGTGTTCTGATAGGTTAATTGACCACGGTAAATTGCCCTCAGTGTAGGTTAATGGCAAAAACTATCAAAAAGGGAGTTGATGGCACTTGATATGATAAGATCTCTTTATTAGTCACATACATCGAAACACACAGTGAAATGCATCTTTTGTGTAGAGTGTTCTGGGGGCAGCCGCAAGTGTCGCCACGCTTCCGGCGCCGACATAGCGCGCCCACAACTTCCTAACCTGTACGTCTTTGGAATATGGGAGGAAACCAGAGCACCCAGAGGAAACCCATGCAGACACGGGGAGAACGTACAAACTCCTCACAGACAGCGACCAGAATTGAACCCGGGTCACTGGCACTGTAATAACATTACACTAACCGCCACTCCCAAATCTGAAGTTCTGCTGGGGGTTGCTGCCTTTAATAATGAAAAATATAAAATTACTGGCTCCATCTTTAAATTGTTTACTCCCTAAGTGAGAACAAATTGCAGGAGTATTGGAAAATAAGGAGGGGGTAAAGGGAGTTGATGGAGTTGCAGACCTGGAAGCAATCATGGACATAAGATATTTCAGAAGGTTAGTCATTGCTGTATTGAAGGAAGTATGACATCAGGCTGCTGCAACTATCAGCCAAGCAATTGGCATCTTATTGTGTGGAGTGTTTGTCACTTTGAAGTTTGGTTTACATGTACTAACCTCAGTTCTTTGATGGAACAACTCTATGAACCTAGGATTTATAAACATGTCCAGAGTAGGGAGATTGTTGAACATTGTGGTTGCATAATGTAAACAGAAAATGCTGGAAATATTCAGCAGGTCAAGCAGTATCTGTGGAAAGAGAAACAAAGTTAAATGCTTCATAGAAAAAGGGGAATAACACATGGAAACAGACTCCTTGGTCCATCAAGTGCTTGACAACCAGCAACCACTCATTTACACCAATCCTACTTTAATCCCATTTTTAAATTCTCCCCACATTCCCATCGACTCCTTCCAGATTCTACCACTCCCCTATACACTAGGGACAATTTACAGTGACCAATTAACCTCCCAACCCACGTGTCTTTGGGATGTGAGAGCAAACCAGGACACCTGGAAGAAACCGATGCAGTCACAAGGAGAACATGCAAACTCCACACTGACAGCACCTGAGGCCAGGATTGAACCTGGGTCTCTCTGGTGCTGTGAGGCAGTGGCTCTACTAGCTGCACCACTGTGCCACTCCTTTTAAGTGGGTCTTTCATCAGAACTGAGAGAGATTGGAAATAAAACAAGTTTTTTTCTGGTTGTATAATCCGTTTCTACAAGATGCTTCTGGGAAAATGGGTAGAAGAGAAACAAATAACACTTCTTAAATTTACATGAAGCGGCTGGAAATTATTTAAGGTCCATCAACACATTCTGGGAACCCCATGACCTTGGCAACAGAGTGTCCAACCACGGCTTCAAGGAACTTTGGCGAGTATGATTTGGATCCAGCTAACAAGCACAGTACAATTTCAAGGCCATGTTTGGTCCAAGTATTTGGTTACAATTAAATGATTAATGAGATGTACAGTTAAGTGGCTGCACTGTGTGGGGAGCCTACATCTGGAATTCTGCTGGGGGTTTCTGCCTTTAATAATGAAGAATATAAAATCACAGGCTCTACCTTTAAATTGTTTACCCCCTAAGTGAGAACAAGCAATTCTGTTTTAACTGTCTGAAAAAGCAGATGCAAAAATAATAAAGTAAGTGCCAGACCTGTTTGCATTGCATGTTGCAATACTTTTATGTGCTATGCGACAGAATTTTATCAAAGCCTGACCGTGGTTGGGTATTTTGCACACTGCTCAGGGTTTTTCAGATCAATATGTACACACAGGGAAGCCACAGATCATGAGCAACTGCGTCTCTCTGGGCTTCTCAGAGCATTGAGACCCACTCTGGTATTGGTTAAAGGGTCCAGCTTGCCTGGCCACTCCCACGGAATCCAAAGTGTCCAGAAGATGGTCCCTTCTTTGGCATCATCTCCTCACTCTCCCCACCCCCTAATTCCCCCATCCTGGGCAAGAGCCCTCCCTCCACACCTGTCAATCATCTGCCAGGCACTTCCTTCCAACCTTGGCCATCTTCCATCTCTGGTAGCTCCGCCTCCATCGCTCACTATAATCTCAACAAAAATTTGGGTTCTGTTATCATATCCAAGACTTATGGGGATTAAGGTCTTTGGATTCTTTGCACATCAGGGGAGCTTTTACCCATTAAAATCCCTTTGTTTAACTTTAAGACCATATCAGAGATAGAAGCAGAAACATTGGCAGTCTGAAGGAAGTTAGATGTGGTCCTCTTGGAGAGATGCAACAAGCCCAGAGACACTAAGATTTGCAGTCATTCCTCCCCCAAACTGCAAAGTGGCCATGTACTTGTGAAGATCCAATTGGATTGGACTGGCACCTCTCAGTCTGCACCGTTCTACATCTGGGACAATTTATTTGTTACCTAGTGAAACATGTCAAAGTTTGGAGCACATAACCTGGAGAGGATACCCCTGGCTAGTTACTGAGTTATTCCATTGATAAAGTCAGGGAGGTCTTCAAGGCTGAGAGATAGCCTGGTATATTGCAACATAAAAATAAATAAATGGTAGGGTTCCTGCCAAAATGCTTTCCATCAAATCCTCCCAAGCAATCTGCATCACCACTGAATAGTGAGCACTGTGCTACAGAAGGCGACCATTCAACCCATTGAGTTCATGCCTTCCCCCTGCAGACCAGTCTCTTCAGTCCCATTCACTTGCAGCCCAGAAGGCCCCCATCCTTTGGACAACCCTGACAGGTTCTGATTCCATCAGCCCAACAGCAGTGAATCCCAGGTTATAGCCACTCTCTGTGTAAAATGTTCCCCTCACATCATTGACCTATCAACAGGAATCTGTTTTCTCTGGACCTTGGACCATCCACATACACAAAATATTTTTAAGGAATGAATGCATGGGAGACTGGTCGAGAAGGTTAAGTTGCTTGGCATTGACAATGAAGTAGCCATTTGGATTCAACATTGGCTTAGTGGGAGAAGCCAGGGAATGGTAGTAGATGGTTTTCTCTCAGACTGGAGGCCTGTGACTAGTGGTGTGGCGCAGGGATCAGTGCTGGGCCCGTTGTTGTTTATCATCTATATTAATGATTTACATGATAATGTGGTAAACTGGATCAGCACATTTGCAGATGACACCAAGATTGGGGGCGTAGTGGACAGCGAGGAAGGCTATCGAAGCTTGCAGTGTGATCTGGACCAGCTGGGAAAATGGGCTGAAAAATGGCAGATGGAACTTAATGCAGATAAGTGTGAGGTGTTGCACTTTGGGAGGACAAACCAGGGTATGACTCACACAGTGAACGGTAGGGCACTGAGGTGTGAGGTAGAACAAAGGGATCTGAGAATACAGATCCATAATTCCTTGAAAGAGGCGCCACTGGTAAATCGGGTCATAAAGAGAGCTTTCGGCACTAGGTCAAGGCATTGAGTAGAGGAGTTGAGATGTTATGTTGAAGTTGTACAAGATGTTGATGAGGCCAAATTTGGAGTATTGTGTGCAGTTCTGGTCACCTACCTACAGGAAAGATCAATAAGCTTGAAAGAGCGCAGAGAAAATTTATACGAATTTTGCTGTATCTTGAGGACCTGAGTTATAGGGAAAGGTTGAATAGGTTAGGACTTTATTCCCTGAAGTGCAGGAGAATGAGGGGAGATCTGATAGAAGTGTACAAAATTATGAGGGGTACAGATAGGGTGAACGCCTGCAGGCTTTTTCCCCTCAAGTTGGGTGAGACTAGAACTAGAGGTCATAGGTTCAGGGTGAAAGGTGAAATATTTAAGGGGAATCTGAGGGGGGGATACTTCACTCAGAGGGAGGTGCGAGTGTGGAATGAGTAGTAGATGCGAGTTCAATTGTAACATTGAACAAAAGTTTGGATAGGTGCATGGATGGGAGGGGTTTGGGGGGATATGGTCCAGGTTCAGGTAGATGGAACTGGGCAGAAGATCAGGTCAGCATGGACTAGATGGGCCAAAGGGCCATGACTCGATAGCCATGGAGCTTATTTGGATGATGGTTTTCCACAGAGGGGAGAGCAAGAGGGCAGCATTGGAAGATTATCCATTGTCTGTAGAACTGTGTATGAGGGGGCCCACTTCTGTCATGTTCTAGGATGTATGATATCCAAACACATCACAGAATGGGTGTGCTATCTGGTGATTTATGATAAACAGGGTTCAGATTACAGGGGCTCAGGTGGTAGCTGAACACCAGTGAATCTGACAGTGAGACACCCGGTGTAGCTGGTGTGAGACACAGTGTTCCTGCTGCCCTGCATCTCCCAGAAACTGCCAAGGGGCAAGGAAAAGAAGCTGGAACTTCCTGTGGATTCCAGAAGGAAGTTGGAAGAGATTTAATCAAAATCTCCAAAATGCAAACGACACAAAAGGTGGCTCATACATGCAAAAGATCATATCCATGTGAGAAATCTGGCAAGTGATGAAAGTTCAGATCCCTGGTGTACCTTGAACAGATCTACCATATGAGTTAAAATGGTCCTGATGGAGCAAACCAGCTGAGGTGTTCGGCTTCAGTGGGAGAATCTTCTTTTAGAGCTTTGAGCTGCAGTAGATAAACTTACTGAGTTCTAGGGAACTTTTACCTTCTTTATACTCAGTGGTGTAAACTGTGCATAACTCTCGACAGAGCAGTGGTACAAATGTTGTTCCTTCACATCATAAAATATCTAGGGTGTCAGATATAAATAACATCTCTGATTATCTTAGCACCTGGATGGCCTGCTGTAAGGATTGCAGAGGTGTACAGAGGGAGACATAAAACTTTCAAAGGAACTAGCCAGTTCTAGTGAGGAAGAGCCAGTTCTACTGCTTGACCTTGTCCTGCAACTGCTTCAGAGAAAAACGTGAAACTTCAAATGATCCTGTGGTACAATTCCACAATGTAACAGACTTGGGGTACTTTCTCGATACTAAGGTCTCCAGTGGATTTACTTGCTTTCACAAAACCCAGTATGGAACAATTCAGGCAAAGGGTTACTACAGTCTTGCTCAACAAGGAACCAATAAAGCAAAGCAGAAAAAAAGACTCAAATTCTTGTGTGGTGAAAGAGGGGGAAAAATACTTTAAAACTGGTACCAAAAATATCTCTGTCCTTGGTCATTCTTTTGTTAATGAACAAGCTGCCAGAGGAAGTGGTTGAGGCAGGTACAATAGAATCATTTAAGAAGGACTTGGACAGGTATGGCGGGACGGGGCTTAGAGGGATATGGGCCAAACGCAGGAAATTGGGACTAGCTGGGTGGGCACCATAATCGGCATGGACTGGTTAGGCTGTACCTGTGCTCTGTTGCTCTATTGTGCGGAGGATGTGGAGGGTCTGCAGAGAGATATTGATAGGTTAAGTGAGTGGGCAAGGGTCTGGCAGATGGAGTAGAATGGTGGTAAATGTGAGGTCATCCACTTTGGGAGGGCAAAATAGAAGATCAGATTATTATTTAAATTATGAAAAATTGCAACATGTTGTTGTGCAGAGGGACTTGGGAGTGCTTGTGCATGAATCGCAGAAGGTTGGTTTGCAGGTACAACAGATTATCAAGAAGGCAAATGGAATGTTGGCCATTGCTGGAGGGATTGAATTTAAGAGCAGGGAGGTAATGCTGCAACTGTACAGGGTACTGGTGAGGCTGCACCTGGAGTACTGTGTGCAGTTCTGGTCTCCTCACTTGAGGAAGGATATACTGGCTTTGGAGGCGGTGCAGAGGAGGTTCACCAGGTTGATTCCAGAGATGAGGGGGTTA
>JAUZTB010000073.1:26939653-26952636 GCA_034780895.1 Rhynchobatus australiae
GAGAAGTTGGTAAATTTCAGTCAGTGGTGGAAGAACTGCACGGGATTTGAGGAAGTATTTTCTCATCTGAAGAAGAAACTGGATTAGAATTAATGGTCCTTACTTGTCAGGCCAAACGTTCTCTTTGTGTGCTGTAGTTTGGGGGTGAGCTCCCAAATTTGGGAGGGGTGGCTCAAGTTAGTGCAGGTGGGGAAGAGCAATGCATCTTGTAGATGGTACACATTGAAGAGACAGTATGTCAAAGGAGTAACTGTTTAGGCTGGTGAATTGGGTGCCATTTAAGCAGGGTGGCTTTAATCTGGATGGTGTCCAGCCCCTTCAGTACAGCTGGAATGGCAGCCTTCCAGGAGACTGACGACAATTCCATCACACTCCTGACCTGTGCCTGGAAATTGTGGAAAATCTCTGGGAAGTCAGAAGGTGAGTCACCCTCAGTGCTGACCCAGCCTGTGGCCTTCCCCTGTAACCACAGATTAACCAGAGTTGAGTCAAAACGGAAAAACTCAGCAAAGCAGGCAGCACCTGTGGGAAGAGAAACAGTCAACCATTTGGGTCCATGAGCCTTGTTTTTGATGACTCTGTCAAGGATGTTGATGGTGGTTCTGGTGATGGTAGTTTCACTGAATGTCAAAGGAAGGAAATGGTCATTGCCTGGTGCTTATTTGGAGCAAATGCAACTTGCCACTCACTGCCTGGATGTTGTCACCCTGACTGACAGACTAATCATCTCCCAGGTCACTGCCTCCCCAACAATTGTTTCCCCCAGTGATTATGTCCTCCACACACCCCTGCCCAAACTTCAGCCCCAATCATCAGCAGCTCAACTAATCTCCTCTTGTTGGAAAGTGTTTGTGAATAGGTGTGTGAAGCCTGTTGTCTTGCTCATAATGCCTTGGCCTTCATGTACAATGGAATACTGTTGCTGTTGTCCTCATATAAGAATGGTGTGGGGTCCCTGCCTAGATCCAGAATGCTACAACTTCTCGTTCTCTGTATTTATAGAGGAGGCAGAATGAGACCTCTCACACCCATGTCCAAATATTCCTGCTTCATCTGAAACCTCTCTCTTTATTGACCACTTCCAATCCATTTGCAATCTCATAGTCGCTGAAATGACAAATACGGCAGAGGCATTTAATAGTTTCCATCTGAGCACAACCAGCTTTGGAAGCACTGGCAACAAGGACAACAAGCACAGTCGAATTATTGGTCATTAGTGACCGAAACTACCTCCCTCCTGATGATGCAGAGATCAGAGTCTACATCAAGTCACGCCCCCCCTTTCCTGCTTTTCATTTTAAGAGAGGGAGGATGCTGTCACACTATTCACTCATAAAAGAAAGAATCAAGGTCCATCAGGTCCAATTTCATTCAGACGAAGCACAGTAGATATCCAGCTGTTCCAGCTGTTTGAGTGCATACTCTGTTACCTAATGCCAAGTTTACTTTGACATAACATCCATCATCTTCATCATCAGTCACAGAACGTTACCTTTCTCTGACTGAGGATGAACATACCTTTGTTCTTGGAGACTGACAGAATTATCTCTTCACCTTGAAAGCTGATGGATCATTGGGCCGTTATGTGGGGCTGTTGGTTAGCCAAGGAGGTGGATTAGTGATCAATAAATGTCATCGTGTCCTGTTTCAATCCACTTAGATACCATGCTCAGCTCCTAGCATTCCAGGTCTCCCATGACATTTCATAACATGGTCTGGTATCAGCTGGTGGAACAGATTTTCACTAATAGGCCATCTTATCCTGCCTCTTTGACACTGATGCAATGCTTTATTTTTTAACTGAAGCCTGTTGATATTTACGTAATCTAAAATTGCTCAGTACTTTTTCCCTTTTGTTGTGTGTTTTTGATTTTCAGTTGATTTGTTGGCAGCAGTCAGTGATACCAAATCATGTTCCACTTTCTATCTCTTGTGAACTACACATCCCACTCCCCAGGACAATAG
This sequence comes from Rhynchobatus australiae, assembly GCA_034780895.1. Classification (NCBI taxonomy): domain Eukaryota; kingdom Metazoa; phylum Chordata; class Chondrichthyes; order Rhinopristiformes; family Rhynchobatidae; genus Rhynchobatus; species Rhynchobatus australiae. Next base: position 26,941,619 of record JAUZTB010000073.1, read on the forward strand.
GAACAGATCTGAGTCAAGGTCACAACTGACTCCTTATAAAAAATGAAAAACAAAGGCAAGGTTTCAATGGTTTGGATCAGAAAACATTTTTGATGGGTGAGATTCTGACACTGTCTTCAACAATAACAGGAGTTGCTTCATGGTTGCATCCATTGTTTGTTTATGAAAAATATAATGAGCACTCAGTACAAAAGGTCACAGTGCATGGTTAATCATATACAAGTAAATGCTAACAGTTACTCTTGTTTAAAGTACTTACATCTGTTAATCCACCACTGGACTGGTGGCAGTATTTTTCAAGAATCTGGCCTGTTTAGCAGCAATGTCAAATTTGTCTGCCCTCAATACCAACAAAGTGAATGGAAAGTCAATTGGTGTGTGAGCAAATGTTTCCTCGGACTGACTTTGAATTAACTAGTTCATACTGAGTTCTCTGAATAAAATGTCAAAATAGCCAAAAGAGAAATGAACACAGTGAAAATAAAATTCTAAAAGGTTTGACTTTTTTTTTGTTCGAAAGGAGCATTTTCCACTTCTGGGAGCCAAATGTTTAACTTACTTAATGTTTAAGCATAAAACAGTTGACATGTTAGATATTCCAACATGTGGAAACTTTGTAAGGGACTTGGTACACGCCAACACTTTTATTTGTCATCCACAAACTGTTTTGATGTTCATTCCATAGTTGTTAGGTTTTCTGCAGTTTCTACACAAAACTCAATAACCAATTTTATTTTCTCAATCCTAATTAACCACAAATCTCACCCATCAAAAATGTTTTCTGATCCAAACCATTGAAACCTTGCCTTTGTATTTTATTTTTTTATAAGGAGTCACAGACTTCAAGTAAAGATTTCATTTAGCCATTTGATTAATCATCTAAGACTACTTACTATGAATAACAAACAGATGTGAAATTTAATCCAGAATCATTAACCAGTCTACAATGTCATCCACGTTCTTTCCTACAGATTTCTAGTGCCCACACAGTTCTTAAGGATGTTGTAGAGTCTAAGCACTGAAAATGTGGAGATGTTTAATGTTTCTGTTGTTCAATGATACAGAACATATAATGTATAAGTGTATGGGTTAAATACTATTAAGTTCTCAATTAAAGTTATTATAAAAATAAGAGAAGTGATAAAATAGATACGATGTAGTATTAGTTCTTTCATTTTTTGCTGTTATGTTAGGTGCAACACTAATGACATCGGAGATATACATTTTATATTATAATGTTATATGATTGGATTTATTAGATTCTATTTAAATTCCATTACAGTTTGGTTTTGTCTACATTGTCAAACAACTGTATATTACATGTTGATATTCTTAATATGATCAATTTTCTTTAGAGATTTGTAAAACGTGCATACATGATATAAATATTTGATGTGTTTTTATAAGATCTGTAAAGAGCAATGAAGATGACTGTATAATTGAATATGTGTCTTTTAGCTGCACATAGACTTCTTGATGGACTTTGAGTTGAAGGCCAACCCTCATCTTCGGGAGTTCCTGTAGAATGTTTTTATTGTGGGGCTGAATGATTTAACCTGACACCACTATGACCAAGAATAATTAGTTTTATTTGTCCAGACTGTTAGTTCCTACAGAATTAAAGTGATAAACGTTAGATCGCATTGTTCACTTTCAGTGCTGGGTTGAGAGTATGTACGCTAGCTGATTTTGTTCGGATTGAGTCCAGCAACAACTACTTGGCCTAACCTGGCCAACGTTCTCCTCTCCAAATCCAGACTGGACTTTCCTATCTGAGTTTGGATTGGACACTCCGATCGGAGGCCCGGAAGGTTTTCCCTATAGGACCCCTTCCAGGACCCTCCTCTCTGAACTCAGCCAGGTCTCTGTTCGATGGCCTGATGTCACAGTAGTCAGCACTGCTGCCCCACAGCTCCAGGGTCTCTGGTTCGATCCTGACCTTGGGCACCGTCTGCATGGAGTTTGCATGTGACTGTGTGGGTTTCCTCCCAGATCCCAAACCAGGTAGATTATTTGGCCACTGTAAATTACACCTTAGTGCAGGTAAGTAGCATAAGGATTAAAGGAGAGTTGATGGGCACGTGAGAGAGAAAAAGTTGCAGGGCTACAGGGAAATATGGAGAGGGGTATGGCTCTGAGGAGAGTGCTCCATTGGCAGTGGTCAGCTTCCTTCTGTGTCACAGTGTGTAAAAACTCTGCTCTCCGAGCCTGGACTGAAATCTCCTCTCTGAGCCTGGACTGGACTCTCCTCTGCAAACCTGGACAAGATACTCTTCTTTCCCTGACACTGCCTTGTCATCTAACCGAGGAGGGTAGTTTTGTTTGAGTTTGTTTTCTGAAAAATTGTTGAGGCAGTTTCTTGCTGTTTCTTACTCATTCTGAAATATACAGAGGGCTTCCATTTCTCCCATAGTGTAGGATGCAGGAACATTGTAGAACCTGCATATAATTCTTAATGTTACCTGGAGTCTGGCGGCCAAAAAAATGTGAGCAACAAATTACATGTGAATCTTGGGAAGTTTTTCTGCAACTAATCTGACTGAAGTCACTACAATCATTTAGTTTTATAAAATTAATATAACTTCTGTATTGAAATATGACTTAATCCAGATGATTTATCATTTGTCATGTTATTAGAAGTCAACACATTTCAGGATGGTAATAAAGAAACCATATATATTGGGAAATACTGGATTCACATCAGCATTACGCATTGAAGTGATGCAGCTCTTGTTTGGAGGTTAGGTGACTGATGTTGGTATAAGAGCATAAGAACGTTAGAAACAGGAAGAGTCAGCCATCTGGCCTTTTGAGCCTGCTCCAGCATTCATCAAGCTCATGGCTGGTCTTTTACCTCAGTGCTATTTCCCTGTATTATCCCTCAGGAGACAAAAGAGACTGCAGATGCTGGAATCTGGAGCAAAAAAAACAAACTTCAGGAGGAACTCAATGAGTCAGGCAGCATCTATGGAGGATACCTCCCACATCCCTCAATTCCCTTCAGACCCAGAAATCTGTCATGTCGGATTTGAATGAACAATGTCTGAGCCTCTAGAGCAGAGAATCACAAAGGATCATAATCCTCTACATGAAGAAATCTCTTCTCTTCTTAGTTGTAAATGGCCTATTTGTTATTCTAAGGCTGTGACCCCTGGTTGTAGGCTCCTAGTCCAGGGGCAACTTCCTCCCTGTCAAGCTCTGCAAGAATTTTGTAAGTTCCAATGAGATTTCCTCTCATTCTTCTAAACAAGAGAATACAGACAAAGTCTGTTCAGTCTCTCCGCATAATGCAAGCCCACCGTCACTGAAACCAATCGCTCCTTCAATAGCTGGTCATTGTTAGATAGGGAGATTAAACTGTACACAATATTCCAGGTGTGGTCTCACTGAGGCCCAATATAATTGCAGTGAGACATCTTTACTCTTGTATTCAAATCCTTGTAATGCAAGTCAAAATACCATTTGCCTTCCTAAATGCTTCCTTCACCTGCATTTAAGCAATTTACAACATCTAAAAAAATGCTGGAGGAACTCAGCAGGTCAGGCAGCACCTGTGGAGGGAAATGGATGGTCAACATTTTGGGTTGAGACCCTTCAGCTGGGACTGATGCAATTTGAAGCAGATTGTTTGTTGATTCCAATGTTGCAGCAGTGACTACACGTCAACAATAATTAACTGTCTGTAAAATGCTCAGGGATATTCTTGAAAGGGATGTGAAAGATACTAAATGAAGTCAGGTTTCTCTTTCCATAATTTGAACTAACACCAGTACGGTAAGGGGAGTGAACGAGTGAAGGGAACCACTGTGACACGACAGATTCTGCAGATACTGGAATCTGGAGCAACAGACACAAAATGCTGGAGGAACTCAGCAGGTCAGGTGGAGGGAAACAAATAATCAGGACTGGAAAGGAAGAGGGCAGAAGCCAGAATAAGAAGGTAGGGGGAGGGAGAGGAGCACACACAGGCAGGTAAGAGGTGAGTCTAGGTGAGAGGGGGAAGGTGTAAGAAGCTGAGAGATGATAGGTAGAAGAGGCAAAGGGCTGAAGAGGAAGGACTCTGGTAGGAGAGGGCAGTGAACCATGGAATAAAGGGAAGATGGTGGGGAATAGATGGGCAAGTCACGAGAGCAGGGGAACGGGAGAGAGAAAGGGTGAGAGGGCCCACAGGAATGAGTGAAGACAAAGGAGGGGGAGGAGAGGGACCAGACATATCTGACCTATTTCCACCCCCTCCTTACTTCACATCCTTGGACTTGTAGCACCACATAGAACACAAAATATTACAACCCATGACACTGCCCCAAAATTGTAAATTCTTTCTCTCAATCAAGAGGAATAATCTCTCAACCATCACCCGAGTCCCAGCATCTGTTCATCTTCCACAGAACTCCTCATCCATGCTTGTGTTACTGCCCGGCTTGACACTTCCGAAGCAGTTGTGGCCAGCCTCCCCCTCTCTACCTTCTGTAAACATGAGGTCATCAGGAGCTTCTCTGTCCTCACATAGTGAGTCCCAGTCACATATCACCTCCATCATGTCTACCGAAATACAGTGCCTCTCAGTTTAGTAATGCCTTAATTTTAAAACTCTCAAGGCCCTTCATGATCTTACGCTCCCTATCTCTGTAATCTTCCCTTATTGCATAAACTTCTGAACTTTCTGCATTCATCTCTTTTTGACATCTTGCTCAGTGTCCAATAGGTCCATTATTAATGGCAGTGCTCTAAGTTCAGGAATTTGCTCTTTAAACTTCTCTCCGTCTCTTTCATAGTACATACAGCAGTACAGCACAGGAACAGGCCCTTCGCCCTACGATGTTGTGCCAAACTAATTGAGCAAATGACACCTAATCCCTTCTGCCTAGACAAGGTTCCTATCCCTCCATTCTCTGCTTGTTCATGTGCCTATCTAAGAACTTCTTAAACACCTCTATCGTATCTGCCTCCACCACCACTCCTGGAAGTGCATTCCAGGCACCCACCACTCTCTGTATAAAAAACTTTCCCCACACATCTCCTTTGAAATTATCCCCTCTCACTTTAAATGCATGCCCTCTGGTATTAGAGATTCTGACCTTGGGGAAAAGATACCAACTGTCTATCTGGGCCTCTCATAATTTTATAAACTTCTAACTTCTTTCATCTGGTAAGGCATTCCTTAAGACCTACCTCATTGGATTGAGCTTTTAGTCATCTCAATTAATATCTCCTTAAGTGGCTCAGTATCAGTTTTGGTTTGTTAAGGTTCCCCTGAATTCCCTTGGGGTTTTTTTGCTATACTGATGGAAGTTTATAGGTGGAAGCTGTGAACTGCTCTTTTCATGAACACTTGTCTTAGTGCTATTAATAAACTTTAATTCAGTGTCTGGTTTACTTAGTACCTTAAACCTATTAAACATATCACCTCATTGTTGTTTTCTGATATAATGGAATCAAGTTTGGGGAAGATCAGTGGATTGTGTAAGTTAATTTTCAATTCCTCAGATATGTGCACCAGTGGCTAAAGAAATTAGATCTGTGGTCTTGAAATTTGGGAGAATAAGGGGTAATCTTATTGAATCGTACATCCTTAAGGGCATGGCAGGATGAATATTAAGATGTTTCCAAGAGTAGGAGAACCTTTAATGAGGGAATGTAGTTACAAGATTATGGGACGGTCATTTACATCTGAAGTGCAGGGGAACAACCGCTCTCTGGAATTCTCCATCCTAGAGTGTTGTGGAGGCTGGATCACTGAGCACAAATAAAGAGGAAGTAGATAAATGTTTGAAAGGTCGGGAAATTGAGGGCCATGTGGAACTGGGACAGGAAAGTAGATGAAACCTGCCATGATCACATTGGATGGAGGAACAGGCTTGAGGGGGCGAGTGGCTGACACCTTCTCCTACTTTCTTATGGTCTTCTGTAAGCTACGGACTTAATGGCCTCACAGCTGCCCATTATGCTGATGCTTTGCAGGTTGTTTTACAATAGGACACCAGAATTCTCTGCTGTCATGATTCCTATTGGTCCCACTGTTCTTGTATGACTGTAGTTTTCCTCTTTGTTTTCCTTAAACAATTTCATCCCCATTTTGGCTCCACCAGTTCAACTACTACATCTGACAGACTAGTTTCTGTCAGTTTATGAGCTTTTATAATCTTCTGTCATCTGCAAACCAAGGGTGCTTTAGTATTATTTCTTCTGTCAAATCATGAATATACAAGGGGAACTCTGCTTTACTATTCCCCAATCTCCATTTCACTTTCCGAGAACTACTCTTTATTTATTGTAAGTCAACCAGTTTGTCATTCTGACTCAGCTAGTAATCCCCATCCATGCCTCTGTAACTCCCACATGCTATTTTGTCAGGGACTTCCTCAAGTCAAGATGTTTTAAAACCACTGTTCACATTTGCCAACTACAAGAAGATAACACCAAAAACTGCAGATGCTGGAAACCTGAAACCTGAAAGTTCTGGAAATACTCAGTAGGTCAGGCAACACCTGTGGAGACAAAAACAGAGTTAATCAAGTCAGTAATTTTTCAGTGGGACATCTTGCAATCTAACTCCATTTTATGTTCAGAATTAAGATCTTCCACCTTTGACAATCACACTGGTCATTCTTCATATAGCCCACAATACACTATTCTTTCTTTTACCAAGTGCCATCTCATCAACTATAACTCCTATCGTCAACCCCAGAAATTTCCTTTGGTTCAGTTTTATGGGATGTGGGCATTACTAGTAAGGACAGTCGCAACTCCAATTGCCTTCAGAAGGTGCTAGGGAGCTGCCTTTTTAAAGCATTGGTGTCCTTCTGGTGAAAGTCTTCCAATGGTACTTCTAGGCAGGCAGTTCAAGAACTAAGATCCAACAACAATAAAGCAACAATGAAGTATCTTTGTATCTCTTCTTATGAATCAGCATCAGTTACCTTTCTCCAGCCTCAGGCATAATGAGTAATTTAGCATTTCAGAGCTACTATCTGGTAAGTTTTAATCGACTTTATTGCAAAAACATAATCAAGAGGACATCTGAAATAAAACCTGAAAATGTTGGAGGTACTCAACAAGTCATGCAACATCCTGTTAGGGGAAAGTATATATTACTGGCAGTACTCTTAACAACGTTGATGTTCGGAGGGGGCTTGGGATCTCAGGTCATAGCTCCCTGAAAGCGGCAACACAAGTATATCTAAGTATGGTATACCATAACACAAGTATGGTAAAGAAGGTGTGCGGCATGCTTGCCTTCATTGGTCAGGGCACTGAGTACAAGAGTCAAGAAGGCATGTTGTAGCGGTATAAAACTTTGATTAAGTCCCATTTGGAGTCTTGTGTGCAGTTCTGGTTGCCGCATTACAGGAAGGATGTGGAGGCTTTGGAGAGGGTGCAGAAGACGTTCACCAGGTTGCTGCCTGGATTAAAGAGTATCAGCTGTGAGGAGAGGTTGGACAAACTTGGATTGTTTTTTCCCCTCAGAAACTGAAGGGAGACCAGATGGAGGTGCATAAAATTCTAAGAGGCATAGATTGGGTAGATAGTCAGAATATTTTTTCCCAGAGTAGAAATGTCAAAAACAAGAGGACATGGCTTTAAGGTGAGAGGGGGAAAGTTAAAGATGTGTCAGGGTACTTTTTTTTAACACAGAGAGTGGTAGGCACCTGGAACACAGTGCTAGGGGTAGTGGTGGAAGCAGATATGATGGTGACATTTAAGAGGCTTTTCGATAGGCACATGAACATTCAGGGAATGGAGCAATATGGATCATGTGCAGGCAGAAGGGTTTAGTTTAATTTGGCATCAGGTTTGCACAGACATTGTGGGCCGAAGGGCCTGTTCCTATGCTGTACTCTTCTATGTTCTGACTGTGGAGAGAGAGAGCATAAATGGTTCAGGTCAATGGCCTATCACTGGAACTGTTCCAATGGATGGTCACCCAGCTGAACCACCAACTCTGAGTAGTTTCTCTACTTTCTGTTCACAATTTCTGTAAGTTTTATTTGTCATTTTATTTTATTAGTTCAACATCTGTCATCCCTCATTCTCTTTAAGGAGTCGTAGATTAACTTTTAGCTGAATTTTTATATCAACAGTTTTTGTCTTTTCCATCCATAAAATTCCAGCCTGAATTTAGGAGAGTATCCTGGGATGCACTTGTTAATAATGACACAAAAAAATAAGTTGGGGCAGCTGCAATTCCGTGGTTACCTTGCTTGGTGCACATTTTCCCCAAGATATATTTAGAGTCATAGTGCAATACAGAAAAGATACAGGCCCTTCGGCCCAACCAGTCCATGCTGACCATGATGTCCACTCAGCTAGTCCCAATTTCCTGCGTTTGGCCCATATCCCTCCAAGCCCCTCCTCTCCATGCACCTATCCAAGTTCTTCTTAAACGACACTATTGTATCTGCCTCAACCACTTCCTCTGGCAGCTCGTTCCATATACTCACCACCCTCTGTATGGAAAAAGTTGCCCCTCAGGTCCCTTTCAAATGTTTCCCCTCTCACCCTAAACCTATGCCCCCTAGATTTGAACTCCCCTACCCTGGGGAAAAGACTGTTACCATTCACATTATCTATGCCTCTCATAATTTTAAACACTTTTATAAGGTCGCGCCTCATTGTCCTACATTCCAAGGAATAAAGACCCAGCCTGACCAACCTCTCCCTATAACTCAGGCCCTCTGGTCCAGGCAACATCCTTGTAAATCTTTTCCGCGCTGTTTCCAGTTTAACCACGTCTTTTCTATGACAGAGTGACCAAAACTATACCCAGTACTCTAAGTGCGGCTTCACCAACGACTTGTACAACTCCAGCATTATATCCCAACTCCTATACTCAGTGCCCTGACTGATGAAGGCCAGCGTGTTAAACGCCTTTTTCACCACCCTGTCTACTTGTGACGCTGCTTTCAATGAGCTATGCAGTTGACTCCTAGGTCTCCTTGTTCCATTATAAATTTTAAAGCTTTAAATGTTATTTACAGCATGGTAACAGGCCCTTCCGGCCCAATGAGTCCACATACTGCCTAGTGCCCTACCATTAATAGTATGTGTATAATTTATAATAGTTATAATTTAAAATTGTATAACTTATCGAGATCTTAGAACTTTATTTTCTTTTACACACATATTCATATTAACTATTCTTTCAATTGATTTTCTTGTCTCCATTATATTGGGACAAGTCCCAAAACTTGTCCATTGTTGAGTATCAGTGTTTGCTCTTCTCACATTGATCACTGGGCTTCCTACTTTACAACAGTATCCATCAAAAGAACTTCATTAGATAAAAAGCATTTTGGGGCACCTTGGAGTTGTAAAAGATGCTACAGAAATGCAGGTCATGCTTTTTACTTCTTACTTGCTATATATACTTATCCCATGTTGCCACATTCTCTTGAATTAGTCGTTTATAACTAGCTGTACAGAATACTCAACTACTGTTTTACAGAACTGATGCTCGGAACTTTTGTGTTACCTGTATTGTGTTCATGTTTTGTTTGAGAACATCATTGCCACAGTGACATGGGTCCTTCCTTTTAATAAAATGCTGCAGATGCTGAAAATCTGAAATAAAATGGCTAGACTACTCAGTATATCACTTGTTATACATTAATGTATGAAATTCTTTTCCTTTGTGCTTCACAAAATTAAATTTGGATTGAAGTACCAGGTGGCTGTTTTTCCCAAACACCTATGTATTCAGAAATATTGTCCAAAAAAGGGTATAATCAAAAACCTAGTAACAGACCAGAAAGGTTAACCTCAGTGATAGGGAAAGTTCTGGAAATAATAAACAGGGATAGAATTAACAGCCACTTTAACATGGGGAATAGGAAAAAAACAGTATGGATTTGTCAAAGGTAAATGATGTCCAATTGTTAGAGTTTACTGATGAAGTAAGAGAGAGAGTCATTGAAGAAAAGATAGTTGATGGGGTAAATATGAACTTTCAAGAGGTGTTCGATAAAGTTCCACACTTTGGGCTTGCATCGAGATTGAAGCCCATGGAGTGTAATAGGTTAAAGCAAGCTGAATAGAACATTGGCTAGGAAACAGAGAGTGAGAGTAGTAAGAAAGGTTGTGTTTCGTAGTGGAGAGAAGTGCACAGTGCAGATCCCCAGGGGTCTGTACTAGGACCAACTACTTCTCTTAACATATCTTAATATGACTTGGACTTAGGTGACAGAGCACAAGTTCTAAGTTTGCAGATGACAGAAATCTTGGCGGTGTAGTGAACTGTGAAATGGAAGGTAATAGGCATCAAGGAGACAAAGACAGTCTGATAGAATGGACAGAGAGTTGGGAGATGAAATTTAAGATTATCTAGCAATATATTACATTGTGGTGGGGATAATGAGAAGAGGCAATATAACTGGAGAACACAATTCTATAAGGGGTACAAGAACAGAGAGATCTGGGAATATAAATTTGGAATAGTTATTGAAAGTAGCAGCATAGGTTATGAAAGTGGTTATAAATGAATACAAGGCCTTGGGCTTCATAAATAAAGGCATAGAGAATAAGAACATGAAAGTGCATTGAGTATAGGAGCTGGGAAGTTATAATACAGTTATATAAGACGTTGATGAGGCCGCACTTGGAGTATTGTGTACAGTTTTGGTCGCCCTGTTATTAGGAAAGGTGCCATTAAACTAGAAAGAACACAGAAAAGATTTATGAGGATGTTGCCTGGACTTGAGGGCCTGAGTTACAAGGAGAGGTTGTGTAGACTAGGACTTTATTCCGTGGAAAGCAGGAGGTTGAGGGATGACTTGATAGAGGTATATAAGATCATGAGGGACACAGACAGGGCAAAAGCACATTGTCTTTTTCCCAGGGAGGGGGGTGCTAAAAACAAGATGGCAGAGGTTTAAGATCAGAGACAGGAGATTCAAAAGGGACATCAGGGGCAGCTTCTTCACACAAGGGGTGGTGCGTGTTTGGAATGAGCTGGAAATAGTGGTTGAATCAGGCACATGAGCAACATTTAAAAGCCATCTAGATACGTACATGAATAGGAG
>JAUZTB010000073.1:26992288-27003282 GCA_034780895.1 Rhynchobatus australiae
ATAATGCAATAATGTGTGTTTATGTGCCAATCAAACAGGTATGACCAGCTATACTCATTGAAGACTTGTTTGTGCATTTGGATTACATTGTTTATGGGGTTTGCTGATACCTGTTATAAGATAAAGACCCTCTAGACTAAGCTAGTAATTATTATGGTGTCCTCAACTACTGTGCAAAATTTTATTGAAAAATAAATACCATTTAAACAAAAGAAGATTATCAACTTCTTTGCAGAGTGGTGGCGCAGTACAAAATTTGTTGAGTTGAAAAATCAATTTGACCATATCAAACTGACCTGCATCTTTCCAAAGCTTGTTCAAACAAATGGTTGGTCATTTAGAATGATTAGCCAATATATTTAGCTTCTCCCCACAGCCTAAACCAATCAGTTGTATCCACTGCCTCACACAAAACAGTAAACACAGGAAACACTCAGCAGGTCAGGCAGCATCTCAGGGAAGAGAAACGGTTAAACTTTCAGGTCGAAAGCTCTTTGTCAGAGCTCAAGGAGGAGATCAGAAGGGGTGATGAAATTGGGGGCAGAAATGAACTAACAGGAAAGGAAAAGGGGAGAAAGGTCAGGAGGACTATTGGAATTCAAGAGCTGCTCAAGTTTGTAATAGAACATAGAACAGTACAGCACAGAACAGGCCCTTCGGCCCACACTCCGTGGGAAAAGAACTTGCCCCGCACATCTCCTTTGAACTTCTTTGAAACTTCCGCTGAAACATCTTTGATGTTTGAAAGGAAGAAGGAAAGTTCCCTCTTGCAGCACTATGGAATAAAGTGAATTTGCAGGTGATGGCAGATTTAAGGTAAAGTGAGTTGGTGTTGTTGCAGAGAGAGGTTGAGAGTATGCGTGTGTTGAGACATGGCATTAAACATTGAGACCAGGAAGTGTTAGGAATACTGTATCGAGAAACTCTGGATTACTTGAAGATACCTGTGATCCTTGGTGGGCCTGAGATGTGAAGGGCGGAATATGAGCTGAAATCCAAATGGGATTAGTTGGAGCCAGGGACATTCGCTAAGGAAAGAGATGTGGCCGTGAGTTTTGGTCAAAATGTCAGGCAAACGGGGCAGACTGAAACCATGTTGGAGAGCAGAGAAGAACTTCTTTGAGGTGGGCATTACCGGAAACGGCAGTGAATTCAACATAAATCCAAACAACTGCAGATGCTGGAAATCTAAACCAAAAACCGAAAATGCTGGAAACACTCAGCAGGTCAGGCTGCACCTGTGGAAAGAGAAACTAGGTTCATGTTTCGGGTGAAAAACTTTAAATCAGAACTGAGAAGGGGAGAAAAGTTAGTTTTAAGTTTAAAGTGGATGGGATAGGACAAGGGAATCTACGATAAGAAGAGGCAAGGTTGTTATGGAGATGAGCTGCAAATGAGGTCCGCAAGAGCACCAGAAAATGGTATTGGTATTGGTATTGGTATTGGTAGTGGACTGGGACATCAGGCCCTTCAATCTTACCCCATTATTCAAAAGGATCATGGATAATGGATGCTGACAACTTCTCTTCTGTACCATCCTCCATACCCCTGCATTCCTCGATTCACCAAATATTTATCCACCTTCACTTTAACTACTTCCAGTGATCCAGCTTCCACCACCCACCGGAGGTTCACTGACCTCTGCGGGAAGAAATTTCTACATATCTCACTTTTACCCCAGATTGGCCCCTTATCTTGTAGTTACGTCCCCTTGTTCAAGACTCTCCCACTGGTGAAAACATCCCAGCATCTGCCCTGTCAAGTTCCTTCAGGATCTTCATATGTTTGAATAAGGTCACCCCTCAAACTTCTGAACTCCAAGGAACTGTTTAGTTTCTCTTAGTTGGACAAGCCTGTCATCCTGGGAATGAGCCTGGTGGATCTCCCTTAGACTGCCCCCAAAGTTACCACATTCTTTTTTAGGGAAGGGGACCAAGACTATGCACAGGTATTCCAGGTGACTGCTCACCAACTCCCTGTACAATTGTAACAAAGCTTCTCTATTTTTGGACTCCAATTCCTTTGGTCCCTTCAAGACCATAATGCCATTTGTCATCTTAGCCACTTGTGCTTTTTGTGATTCATGCACCAGAACACCTAGATCCCTCTGTACTTCACTCACTTGTAGTCTCTCTCCATTTAGATAATAATCTGCCTTTTCATTCCTTGAACCAAAGTGCATGACCTCACACTTGTACACATTAAACTCTATTTGCCAGTATTTTGCCCACTCACTCAATCTATCCATATCCCCTTGCAGAATCACAGTATCCTTGTCACAACATGCCCTACCATCTATTTTCATATCATCAGAAAATTTAGAAACATTAAATGCTGTACCTTCCTCCAGATCATTGACGTAAATAGTGAACAATTGTGGAACAAGAACTGATTTGGGACTGCAGATCCATTTATTCCAACTTTCTGTTTTCTATGAGACAGCCACTTTTCAATCCATTCCTCCGATACCATGGGCTTTTAATTTCTGCCCCAGCCGCTTCTGTGGCACCTTATCAAATGCCTGATGGAAATCTAAATACACTACAGCTACAGGTTTTCTTCTGCTAACTTTCCCTGTTACATCCTTAAAGAATTTGAGAGCATTTATCAAACATGATTTACCTTTCATAAAACTGTGTTGACTAGGCTTCATTATGTTCCTCTTTCCTAGTTGATTAGTTATTTCTTCTTTCATTGTTGCTTGTAGCATCTTGCCAATAATAGCTGTCCATCTAACTGACCTGTAGTTCCCTGCTCTCTGCCGTTCTCCTTTTTATTGAACAAGGGAGTCACATTGGCTGCTTTGCAATCTTCTGGGACCCTCCCAGAATTTAATGGGTTATGAAAAATTTCAGTCATTGGGTCCACTGCCTCTGCAGCCACTTCCTTTAAAACCTTAGTGTGCAGTCCATCTGGTCCTGGTGACTTGTCTGCCTTTAGCCCCCATCCCCTGAGTTTCTCCAGTCTTTTATCTCTTGTCTCCCAGATCATCTGGTTGTTGAGTTAATGGGGGCACTTAAAGAGTGAGAACGTGAACAAAGAAACGTACCAGTTGCAAACTTCAGAGCCATAGGATATGCCCAGAAGGTGTTGCACCTCTTGTGATTACATGGAAATGTGTTTTAAGACTGGGAGTAGTTGGTGGAGATGACAGAGTAGACCAAGGTGTCACAAAGCAAAGTGTCACTTTGAAATGCTGCAAGGTGAAGATGGATTTGGTAATGGATTCATGCTGAAGGTGGCTTTGCCTATAACCACTGCTTTCTGAGATGCTCAAGGTTCTCCCCTGGTTCTCTTCAGATATGCAGGATGTTGGTGAGGCCACATCTGGAGCGCTGCATGCAAAATCGGTCTCCTTACTTAGGGAAGAACGTAAATGATTGCCAATTTATACTTCATACAAAGTACAGGCTACAGTGCTTTAAGAACACCGACAGACTAAAAACTGAAAAGATTAGAGGGAATATTGCACCTAAAGACAGAAATTGAAACTCATGGAAAAAAAAGAATGCCGATAACCATGACTTAACTTGTGAAGATTAGTAGCCAATTTGTACAAGTCCTGAGGAGCAATGTGGTATGAGATCATCCGGTCACTGTGTTTGCTACTATTGCTCAAAGCTTTCTGAAGATTTCACCTTTTCAGTATTTTAAAAGGCTTGCTAGGGTTTTATTGTTGGATGGACAGCAAAACGATCAACATTCAATACCGTTACTCCACAAAAATGATGGCAACTTCCACATTTTGTGCATGTGTAGTTGAACATTTAAATATTGGTTAGATTGCCAAGTACCTGTGGCTGGCAAGGTACTAGAATCCATCATTAAGGAAGCATTAATGGGTTACTAAGAAGATCATCGTATGATAAGCAGTCAACAAAATTTAATGAAGGAAAAATTGTGTTTGACAAATCTTTTAAGAGTTTTTAGAGGATGTGACTATTGGGTAGAAAAGGGGAAACTAGTAAATGTACTATATTTGCATTTTCATAGCCTTTACATAAGGTTCCAACGAAAGATTGTTACATGAAATCAGGGTTCAGCAGTTGGGGTAACATATTAGCATAAAGCAACAAACAATCTGATTGATCATGTGGCGGAGCAGACTCGATGGGCCAAATGGCCTAATTCTGCTCCTGTGTCTTACGGTATTATAATCTCCTGGAGGAACCCGGCCAGTGGAGCGGCATTGGTAGATGGAAAGATATTGTCAATGTTTCAGTCACAACCCCGCATTGGGACCTGCATGAGTCCTGATGCAGGGCTTCAACCTGAAGCATCAACAGTTCCTTTCCCCCACAAAAAGATGCTGCTCAACCCGTTGAATTCCTCCAGCGGATTGTTTGTTGCTCCAGATTCAAGCATCTGCAGTCTCTTGTCTCTGTCTTAGCATGTAGGATCTGGTTAGAGCACGGAAACCAGAAATAAACTGGTCATTTTTAGTTTGGCAAAATGTTACAATGGAAGTGCCACGGGGACCAATGAGCACTCAGCTACGAAGTTATTTTTATGATTAACTGATGAGAAATGAGAAGCGAATGTATTCAGCTGGTTGGGAAAGTGCACTGGGAGAGGAGGCCAATTCCCCAATCCTCAATAATATTTTATTTCTCATTGGCACTGGATCACATCGTGCAGAAACATATGGCACCGTGTGACCGGATTCCAGACCCCTGAGTTCTAATTCAGAGTTCTAATTGGCATGATACAAATGTAAAATGCTGCTTAACAGACTTTCAGCCTGAAAGGAAAACTTATTTTATTTTTGTAGGCTGTAATTTCTTCACATAAATGCCATAATCTTTATTATGTACCATGCAATATGTCTGAACTATTAACTAAACATTATAACTTTTCACTCCCTGGTTGTCTGATTGTGAGGATTATAGAGTTATAGAGTTGTATTCCATAGGAATAGGCCCTTCAGCCCATTGTGTTTATGCTGACCATCATGCCTGCCGATGCAAATCCCACACCTGCAATAAGTCCATACCCTCCTGTGTCCTGCTCATTTAAGCATCTGTCTAGATGCCTCTTAAAAACTGCTCTTTGTGTGAAAAATTTACCCCCCAGGTCCTCTTGAACCTCCTCCCTCTCACCTTAAACCGTACCCTCTAGGTTTAGACACCCCTACCCTGGGAAACAGACTCTGGCTCTCTACCCTATCTATGCCTCTAATAATTTTATCTCCTTATGATGTCACCTCTCAGCCACCTTCGCTTCATGAAAAACAGACCCAGCCTGTCCAGTCTTTCATAACTCAAGCCCTCCAATCCAGGCAACATCCTTGTAAACTTTTCTGCACCCTCCCTAGCTTAAACGTATCTTTCCTGTAGGGTGGTGACTACACACAACACTCCAAGTGTGGTCTAACCAATGATTTGGACAACTGTAACATGACGTCCCAACTCTTGTACTCAGTGCCATGGCTGTTGAAGGTAAGCATCCATATGACTTCTTCACCACCCTCTAGAAGTATGTCACCGCTTTCAGGGAATTATGTACCTGTACCCCTGGGTCTCTCTGTTCAACAACACTCGCCAGGGCCCTGCCATACACTGTGCATGTCCTAACCTCGTTTAAATTCTCAAAAAGAATCACTTTGCACTTGCCTGAGTTAAATTCCATCTGCCATTCCTTTGCCCACTTTCCCAGGTGATCTGGATCCCGTTGTAACCTTAGACAATCTCCTTCATTGTCGACTGCACCACCAATGTTGGTGTCATCTGCAAACCTACTAACCATGCCACCGACATTCTCATCCAAATCATTGATATATTTGACAAACAACAGTGGACCCAGCACTGATCCCTGTGGCGCATCACTGGTCACATGCCTCCAATCTGAACTACCACCCTCTGCCTCCTACCACCAAGCCAATTTTGTATCCAATAGGCTAGCTCGCCCTGGATCCCATGTGATCTAACCTTCTAGACCAGCCTACCATGTGGGACCTTGTCAAGAGCCTCGCTGAAGTCCATGTAGACAACACCGCCCTGCTCTCATCAGCCTTCTTGGTCCCTCTTCAAAATACTCAATCAGGTTCATCAGGCACAATTTCTCACGCACAAAACCATTCTAATCCCTAACTCCTTCCCTTTCCAAATGCAAAGAGATTCTGACTTTCAGAATCCCCTCCAGTAACGTTCCCGCAACTGATGTCAGGCTCACTGGCCTGTAGTTCCCTGGCTTATCCCTGCTGCCCTTCTTAAATAAAGTTGCAACATTTAGCCACCCTCCAGTCTTCCAGTACCTTACCTGTGGCTATCAAAGATACAAAAAAAATTCTGCCAGGACCCCAGCAGTCTCCTCCCTTGCTTCCCATAACATCCTCGGATACACCTGGTCAGGCCTTGGGAATTTATCCATCTTTATGCATTTCAAAATCCTCTTTTATAATGTTAACATGCTCCAGGATATCACTGTTCTCTTCCCTGAACTCACCAGCTTCCATGTCCTTCTCCATGTTAAATACAGACAAGAAGTGTTCATTTGAGACCTCACCATTTCCCTTGGCTCCACATATAGTCGACTACGCTGATCCTTAAGGGCACCTACTCTCTCCCTAGTTACCCTTTTAGTCTTAAAGTACTTTTAGAATTCTTCAAAGTGTTTGGGTACTTGATAACATCTGAGGTGCTGCACATTAGAGAGATGCCTGATGTGACATCCGATATCAGCCAGGGGTGCATCAACACCATAAAGGTCTCTAGAAATTTTCTGGGAGACTTCCCTCGAGGTCCAAGGCAGCTACTGCTCTTTCTCCACTGATAGTAAAATCCAATCCATTCTGACAGATTTCATTTACCAACACAGAAGCATGTCTAATGTTACTATACTGAACAGGGAGAGAAGAGATGGAGGGAGGGGAAAGGTCTTACCAGTTATATGTCTCTGGTGTGACAGGTCAACTGTGGTGTGCTTCATACTGATAAAAAGTGGCCAGGGTAAATCTACAATTCAGATCATCTTTATTCTTGAACAAAGTTAGCTGAGACTAGCTGGAAGGACGCAATCTCAAAGTGATTGATAGATTTTCAGATATTAAGGAATATCAAGAGATATGGGTTAGTGCAGGAAAATGGTACTGAGGTAAAAGTTAACGAATGGCAGAATGGCACAAAGGGTCATGCGGTATTCTCCTTTTCCCATTTCCAAATGTCTCTCTGGGAAGATCAATGCTTCTTCACTGATAGTTTTGATTTGACCCCACATGGAGCACAAGTGCACTGCAGTAGATGACAAGCTTGTTTTTTTTAGATACTCAGAGGTCTGGTTGAATACTCCAATACACATTGTAAACCTAAACCACCCAGATTCCAACGTCTGCAGTCTCTTGTGTCTCCACCTAAACCACCCAAATGGAATTGTTTAGCAAATGCAAATCCTCCACTCCTTGCTCGTGAAAGTCTTCAGTTTCCAACTCTTGGGAGTTCTGTGCAAGCATATATTGTGCAGAGCTTCCTTCTAAACAGGACAGTTAAAGTTACGCTGCAGCTAAAGGTCTCACAGAAGCAGCTGGAGTTTGGGATTTGACCAAGCTGACCCCTGATTGCATTGCTTCACTCTCACTGGACTGGACTGCCTAGATCTGTTACTACAGTGAGGCCACTGTTCCAACCTAATTACATCATGAGATAAAACCAAGGAAAACCACTTATGGCTGATCACTGAAGATGTTTGCATTTTCCAGCAACATCTCATTGTTTCAAAACTTTATCTGAGCTGATTATGCCATCACATTATGCTTTAAATAGATGATATAATGGGACTATTTGTCTAGCAGGAACTCCATTTTCCAAACAGATGCCTTGCCGATATTGGGGTAAGCGGAACAATAAATGCAATTTAAACCAAAACTTGTTGAATCAAATGAAACAGCAGAAAACCACCAGTCCCAGAATCCTGAAAGTGAAACAGAAGATGTCAGAAAAAGCTTTGCTTTCCTGGATGCAGTTTATAGTGGAGCAGGATTTAATCCTTTCCCACAGACATTGCCACAACCGCGGGGAATTTTCAGAATCTTCTCTCACTGAGCAGTCTGGCAGTGTGAGGAACACTTCACTCCTCTTCAAAATCAGTTATGAATAAACATTGAGCAACTCAGTTGTGTTGGTCAGATTTAAGAAAATGATGTATCTACATTTTTGACAAACATTGCAAAACCTGAAATAATTCAAAGTCCAGACATAATTTGTTCATATTTTAATTATTAGATTACAATCATTAAAAATCCTTAGCTGTAAGTAAGGAACAGAAACACTTTAAACACTTAAACACTAGCCAATGCTTTTTGGTGAGGGGATAGTGCACTATTTCCTGAAAGTAAATGGGTTGCAAGGTTAAATATTTGATGCAGTGTAGAGTAATATCATTTGCTAATCGGAACAGTCTGTGGTGTCTCTTGAGTCCCTGACCCTCTCCAATGAGTTGGTGTCTGAGGAAACAGTTCCTGCTGTCTCTTATTGCTTACTTTTCTAAGATATTGTTTAAGTTCTGTGTTGAGCTCCAGAGTATTTACCCAAATGATAAAATGTCACCACTACGTCCAAACGATGAGTCAGTGATGATTGGAGTAACTGGAGAGGAGTTTGGGGAAAAGGTGAACAATTTTCACTAAGTTCAAATGTAGCAATTTTAGCCCCAGAGGCTGCAGAGTGCAGGAGATGAACAGTTTTGTGTGTAAAATGGAGGCTAGAAACCCAAGCTAGACTTTGCTGCTGGTCACAAACAAATGGTACTCATTGCTGACTTGTCCACACTTATCTAGTAGTTCCTGATAAAGGGATTTAAGATCACAAAGGGTATAGAAGGAGAAGAAAAAGAGAAATTGTTCCCATGTTCACATCAGGGGACATGGAATGAAGACGGTTGGCAAAGGACCAGAGGTGACAAAGAGAACATGTTTTTCCACAGTGAGTGGTTGGGTCCAGGCTGCACCTCCAGTGCAGTACTGGTGGCAGGTTCAATTATAGTGTCCAAAGGGGAGCTAAAAAGGAAAGAAATTGCAGGATTAATGGAGAGAGGGTGGGGAGGTGGTTTTAGCTGGATGGCTGTTACATCGAACTGCAACAGTCTCAATGGATGAATGACCTCCTTCTGTGCTGTAACCCCACCCTGTCTATGTCCCTCATAATTTATCAGATCCACTCCTCAGGATCCTTTACTCCAAGGACAACAAACCTAGCCCATCCAGTCTCTCCACATAATCCCAGGTAACACCCTCCCCAAGGTAACCACGTCCTTACCATACTGAGTGAACAGACCTCCAGTTGAGGCCTAATTGATGATTTATAAAGTTATGCCTAACTTCCCTGCTCTTATATTCTCTACTCTGGTTAATGAATGCAAATATCCTTCATGCCTTCTCTGGACCTGAACAGCAATGGTGGCTCTGTTTCTCTCCCTCAGGCCCTACCATTCATTGTGTATGTCCTACCCTTATTGCATCAACTTGTATTGCGTTCCATCTGCCGTTGCTCTGCCCAATATCTTCCACTAATCTCCAACGTTATTGATCAGAATAATTTTATCTTTTCAGCTGTATGTTTTAATGTTTGACCAGATTAACACATTCCTTCTACGACCATAAATATCCACAGTTTGTCCCTGACTGCTTCCTCATCCATCCTGAATTTGCCTCATTTCCAAGCATTGTCCATCAGTGAGGAGAACCAGCTGAACGTTGTGGTATTCACACTGTGCACACTGACGCAACACCCCTGTGGCCCTGCACACAAGAGCTGCCACCCTTTGCCTAAATATGCCAGAGAATCATTAGATCAGTGGAAGTTAATGGGAATCAGTCACCACCATGGGCTGAATAGATTCCTTCTGTGCTGTTAAATTCCAACACTCTGTAAAATGGATGTATATAAGATGTTGAAGAACAGAAATAGGTGCCTTTGTGCCATTTAACCCGTCATCAGTGTGTTTCCCAATCTCCTCCCTCGTTCCCTTTGTAACAATCAGAAATTTACATCGACCAGCAATTCACTTCTGTTTGCTGGCGTCAAATGGGTGAAGGTATTGCCCCTGGTGCATGATCTTCCCAACATTCAATTCCACTGAAATCAGTGGGAGGCCAGCACAATAAATAGTGTGAACATAACTTGAACACCCATTTAACACCTGCGAACAAACACAAATTTCTTTCACTGAAGACTCTTGTTGCAGGCTTGCTAATCTAGTTTGAGTCCTAGAGTCCTAAAGTCCAAGGGTCCAAGAGTCCTAGAGTCCAAGGGTCCTAGAATTATACAGCATGGAAACAGGCTCTTTGTATCATTTCATCCATGCCAAGCAAGATGCCCAACTAAGCGTTTGTCTATGTTTGGCCCATATCCCTCTATACTTTTCCTATCCATGTACCTGTCCAAATATCTTTTAAAAGTTTACTTTTACCTGCCTCTACCACTTCCTTGTTCCATACACCCACCACCCTCTGTGTGAAAAATCTCCCCTTAAATCTTTCCCCTCTCCCCTTAAACCTACGTCCTCTCGTTTTAGACTCTCCTACCCTGGGAAAAAGACTGTGACTATCCATGTTATCTATGCACCTCATGATTCTATGAACGTCTATATGGTCACCTCTCAGCTTCCTTCGCTTCAGGGACAACAGTCCCAGCTTATCCGGTCTCTCCTTATAAATCAAGGGCTCCATCCCGGCAACATCCTGGTGAATCTTTCCTACATCATTTCTAGCAAATCAAATCCTTCCTAGAGTACAACAACTGGAACTGCACACAATATTGCAGGTTCAGTCTCACCAATATCCTTTACAGCTATAACATGATGTCTCAACTCTTGTGCTCAATGCCCTGTCCGATAAAGGCAAACAAACTAATGCCTTCTTCCCAACTTTGTTCTCCTGTGCTGCAACTTCCAGGGCTCTATATACTGGCACCCCTAGGTCTCTATGTTCTACGAGGTTTCCCAGGGCCCTGTCGGTTACTGTGTAAGTTTTACCCTGGTTTAACTCCCCAAAATGCATCACG
>JAUZTB010000073.1:27067957-27078705 GCA_034780895.1 Rhynchobatus australiae
CCTCCTAATGGGCATGGCCTCATCTGCTCCTGAACTGAGATTACTGCACTGTGTTGAAGACGTGACAGATGCTGGAATCTGGAGCACCAAACAAACCGATGGAGGAACTCAGCAGGTCGAGCAGCAGATCTGGAGGGAAAAGAATTGTCCACATATTGGGCTGAGACCCTGCATCAGAACCCTGCATTTTCTGCTTTCATTTAATTATGACAATGCTGAAACTATCCCATGTTCTTGTGCCTTTCTGAGAAAGCATTAAGCATAAAAAGAGAAGACTAATTTAACATTAAATTGCTAGAATATTAATGAGTGCAAAATTAAGTGTTAAGTTCTGCCTGGTATGAATATTTTCTTTCTCACTGGAGCAGTTTACCAGGAAGATGCTGGCTATAATGAAGACATGACTCTTCCAATTCATGTTCAGTAATCAGCAGCTGAGATGTGCCAATCGCTCTCAATCCCTTCCTCAAGTACAGGTCACCTCAACAGTTAATCTTCCAAGTAGCACATACTCCCTGGCCAACCTGTACCCTGTCTCTCAGGAAGCACATTTAATGTGGAACATTCATAGTGGTTGTATTTCCAAGAGCAGACGTTTTTTTGGCTGTGATACGATTGGCCAGTTTTCCCGTAAGTGACTGGAGTGAATATAACAAATCAGAAAACAGAAATACACAGACCCCAGACCACTTGGCCAATCAGAAAGACACAGGCTTTGCAGATGCTGGCAATATGCCTCCCAATTTATTGAAGTATTGGTACTGCACTTTCTAATGTCACATTAATACAAAAGGCCATGAGTCAGTAATACTGCTTCACGGGAGCATAAATCATCAGCAGAGAACTTCCATTTTGACGTTCTACTGAACATCAGGTTATCAATTTGTATATTGGAGATGGTCTGCACCGGATGTTGTTGGTCTGCCTCTTCACTCAAGGCATTTTAATGCTGATTATTAAATGAGGAACTCTGAAAGGAAAGTTCTTTACGAAGGGTAAGGCACTTAATATAATTGTTTGGAGAAGAAGCTCTTTGCTCTGCTTGCCTGGGGCTGTTGCTGGGCAACATTCACTGATACTTTAATTACTCTACATATCTCAGATTAGATTTCCCACCTTCAGCAGTTCGGGTCCAGTTTCTGACTGACACAACCATATGTTTAACAATGGCTGGAGCTGTGGTGAAGGAATGTTCTGACATCATCCACAGTGTAAAATATAACCACATTCCTTCTCACTTCTATGCTGCTGAAAGGGAAGCTTTGGACCCCAGAGCAGAAACTTCCTTTTGATCACCACCTGAAATGTCATTAAAATGAGAGCATGCATACGAGAAGGGAGGTGAAATGTGGACTGACAGCAGGAACTTTGCAAGGAGTAGCTTCCTGGAGAGGCATCTTCATTCAGGTGGAGTAAATGTTGGAGAAATCGTAGAAGAGCTGAAGGTAGAACAACATTTGCTTCACTTCAAAGGTACTTGATTGGCAGAAAATAGTTCTGGGAGGTTTGGTGCGTCAGAGCTTGTCAAGACAACTTCTTCCATTGTAAACAATTCAGCTGAAAATCTCAGTGAATTGAAGGTGGAGTTGAACGAGGAAAGGGTTCACACCCCCCTGAGTTTCCATGTTATTTCCATATTTCCTTATAACATAGAACAGAACATAGAACGTAGATCAATACAGCACAGGAACAGGCCCTTCAGCCTACCATGTCTGTGCTGACCATGATGCCAAATTAAACTAAGCCTATCTGCCTGCACATGATCCATATCCCTCCATTTCCTGCATGTTCATGTGCATGTCTAAATGCATCTTGAATTCTAAATGCCTCTAAAACGCAAAAATGAGGCCAATTTGGTCCACTGCATTTACTTCAGCTCTCAGAACCATCCCATTCTCTGACTAATTTTTCCTGTAACATATTATAATGCAGATGACTTGTCTCCATCTGTCTTAGAACTGCAATGCCTCATTCATGTGCTCATTCCAAAAAGAGATTTAACATACTGTCAGTGTATTTATTCCTGAGGTTTCCTGCATGTCATTTGGCAGAGGACATTACTGGCTGGTGGTTGGGACTGGGATTATGGCTGAATTCTTGCTCCTTCACCATCTTAATTTATGTCCCAGCCATAAACTGGGCCTGTGTTAAGATCAATCCAACCCGAACAGTGGGTGAACCAGTTAGGACTTTTTTTAATATTAATTTTCAGATACTAAGCATTGCTGGCAAGGCCAGCATTTATTGACGATCCCTAATTATTGTTGAGAAGGTGGTGGTGAGCCACTTTCTGGAATCTCTTCAGTCCTTGAGTGAAGCTACTCCCACTGATCTGTTGGGAGGGAGTTCCAGGACGTAGACCTGGCCAGCACAATGCACTGGTGACATATTTCCAAATCAGGATGGTGTGTGGCTGGAAGGGGAACCTGCAGGTGGTGGTGTTTCCATGTGCCTGTAGCAGAGGTTGTAGGTTTAGGAGGCGCTGTCAGAGTAGTCTGGGTAAGTGACTGCAATGCATTTTGCAAACAGTACACACATCAGTTACTGCACAAGGTAGTTGGAGAGAATGAGCATTTGGAGTGGTTGATGGGGTGTTAATGAAGTTGGATGTTATTCAGCTCCTTTAGAGTCATTGGCACTGCACCCATCCAGGCAAGTGGAAAGTATTTCATCGTGCCCCTGATTTGTGCCTTGTCAATGGTGCAAAGGTGTCAGGAGGTGAGTCACTCACTACAGTATACCCTGCCTCTGACCTGCTCTTGCAGCCACTGTGCTTATGTGGCACATCCAGTTGGCTTCTGATCAATGTTGTGGTTGGACTGCAGGACTTTGATTTCAGCTGTTGGTTGTGGGATTTCTATCTCTGTCGATTGTATGCCCACTGTGAAATTACCATCCAAAGTCATAGTTGAGTTTATTGTCACCTGCACAAGTACATGTACACACGGGTGCCATGAAAAACTTACTTGCAGCAGCATCACAGGCACATAACATCGTATAAGCAGAATTCACAAGAAAAACATAAATTATACACAATTTTTACAAGAATGAGCACAATTAGAACAAAGTCAATTTTAGTGCAAAGTGATCAAAGTGGTCATGGTGTTGCTAAGTTGTAGTGATTAGGGTTTTGCTGGTTAGTTCAAGAATTGAATGGTTGAAGGGAAGTAGCTGTTCTTGAACCTGGTGGTGTGGGACTTCAGGCTTCTGTACCTCCTGCCGATGGTAGCTGTGAGAAGATGGCATGGCCCAGATGGTGAGGATCTTTGTTGATCGATGTTACCTTCTTAAGTGCCTCCTGTAGATATGACCAATGGTGCCATGTGGTGTCAGTGATTAAATAAGTTTCCTTTGTAAATATCCTACATATAAAAACTCCAAAAAATGCATAGGCACTACATGCATCCCCATTTACAGCAGCCAGTAGATAGTCCAATGCAAGTACGATGATCTGGTAACAAAATGAAAATTGACATCAGTCACTGCAGAAGAAATGTAAAATTAGACAAGAACAGAGTGCTGATTTGAAAAGCTATTTTACTCTGTAGATAATGGAAGGAACAAGATCTTTGAAATTTTATAAATATTTTATTGTTTAATTGTGTACAACAACATGAATTTTATTGCAGGTCACAGATCCCGTCATTACATTAATAGGCACAACAGTGTTCTGCTGAATGAACAGATGAAATATTTGACTGGGATTAAGTCATTTGCGGTAATGCTGAATGTGGAAATATTTAATGAATTGAAGAATACATCATTATCAGCTGAAGCCTCCTGCTGATTGTAAACACAGAGGACAAAGGATAGCATGTGTGGGGTCAGAGCTGAACAGACGCTGTATTCACAAACGTCTTATCAAAAAGGAGAAAAGTATTTGTGTAGTGATCAGCTTCTAACTATGCATTTTCTGGTTTTCACAGCAACTGATGGACATTGTCCTGCAGACTGATAATACCAGGCTCTGTTTATAGGTGCTGGCACAGAGAGTGACTAAGAGCAATAGCATTATAAACCACACTATGCATTCTTCAAATTACTGTCCATGTTCAAAGCAGTGTGCTGATTATTTTGAATTTTCAATAATAATTAAACACAGCTGCAATAAACTATTAAACTCTTCTAGCCGCCTGTTAATCTCAAGTAGAACGTCCTCAAGTCTAGACTTGTGGTCACCTTTGGAGCCTTTGTGTGCAAGATTGTGACTAGGTTCTTAACCACTATGCAAGTGCCTTATCAAAGAATGTGTAGATCAAATGAAAGTTCATTTAAAGGATTGGTTAAATCAGATCAGAGTTAGCATCAGCAACATGCTACAAGATTATAGGAAGGCCTCTATATATAACAAGGTATTTACAACAATGAAATAGGCTATTCAGCCCAGCAGTTCCAAGCTGGTGTTTATGCTGTATACTAGCCTTCTCCTATGTCATTGCCTTTCAATTCCATCCTTTTCTCCTTCATGAACTTATCTATTTTTCTGCTGAAGCCATCCATGGTGTTCACTTTCCTGTGGTAGCATGTCCCATTCCGCATTCACTCCCTGACAAGAGAGACTGCTTCAGAGTTCATGTTTGGTTTTACTAATGACTCTCTTCTAATTATGACCCTTGTTCAGGTCTTATCTGCAGCAGAGACATCTTCTCCACATCTGTCCGATCAAATCTTTTCTCGTCTTCAAAATGTCCATTGGTTTACTTTTTAGTCAGATTGACCCTAGCTCAATCTTTACTGATAATTAAGATAAGATATCTTTATTAGTCGCATGTACATCGAAACACAGTGAAATGCATCTTTTGAGTAGAGTGTTCTGGGGGCAGCCCGCAAGTGTCGCCACGCTTCTGGCGACAACACAGCACGCCCACAACTTCCTAACCCGTACGTCTTTGGAATGTGGGAGGAAACCGGAGTACCCGGAGGAAACCCACGCAGACACGGGGAGAACATACAAACTCCTTATAGACAGTGGCTGGAATTGAACCCAGGTCGCTGGCACTGTAATAGTGTTACACTAACTTCCAGTGTAGTTCCATTGAACATCCAGTGTCTTTACAATAGGGACCAGGACTATGCACAACGCTCCATGTGGTCTAATCAAGGGGTGATGTGCGTTTACCATAATTTTTCTACTTTTCACCTGTTCCTCTGGAAGTACCCTCAGTGTTTGGTTTGAATCTTGTTAACATGCATCACCGCTTTTCATGGTCTGTAGTCTCATTAGAACATTCAAAGACAATTCCCCCTGAACACATGACAGCCATAGAGGCCGAGGTAGATCAATTGTTGGGACATCAAGGGGAATGGGGAACAGGCACAGAAGTGGAGCTTAGGCCAAGATCAGATTAACCCCGTGATCTTACTGAATGGGAAAGCAGGTTTGAAGAACTGAACAGCCTACTAATTCTGTTTCTTATGCTCCTATGATAATATTTACTGAACTTCATTTGTCAATTATGTCCCATGCTGCAAGTTTGGGATTATATTTTATTGTAGGCCTCCTGTTACCAACTCTTGTAAACACACATTGTATATACAAGGCTTCTTCCTCCAACACATTCAGCAATCCACTTTAGACAGAATGTCTTGACACTGACAGGATTTGCTTTTATTTTCAGAGGGCACAACTCTTTTCCAAACTTTGCCAAGGATAATTCTCTGGTTAAAGTTCATTTCATCCTACATTCTCTCTTTGGCTGATATGTCTTTTCTGGAATAAAGAGACAACAACTGCGGACAATATTCCAGGTGTAGTTTCACTGTAGTTAGAGAGTGATGAGGCAAAAGAACATGGCTGTGTGTGAGGATTCAAACATTCAATATCTTCAGATACAGAATGATTGATCCAAATTAAACCCAATTCCTCGATGTGAGGGACATGAGTTAACCATGAGTCTCATTTTGCGCCGGCCAAGTAAAATTCAAGTTATCCTGCTCAATGGTACATCTGAACTTTTGAACCAGAAAGCAATGGAATGTAAGTTGCAAACAGTGCCAGGTGGACAACCATGTTTACAACATAAAGCTTCATCACCTCTTCCAATGAAATCCAAAAGCAAACTAACTGCAGAAACTGGAAGCCTAAGGTGAAACAGAAAATACTGGAAACACTCAACAGGTCAGGTGGCATCATGACAGTAAAATAGAGCTCACATTTCAGGTCAATGACGTTTCATTAGACCATAAGACCATAAGATAAAGGAGCAGAATTAAGCCATTTGGCCCATCAAGTCTGCTCTTCCATTCAATCATGGCTGTTTACTTTTCAACCCCATTCTCCAGCCTTTTTCCCAAAACCCTTAACCCTTTTACCAATCAAGAACTTATTGATTTCTGCCTTAAATATACCCAATGACTTGGCCTCTTAGAACTCTTTAAATGAAATATTGGCACTTTCTGATCACCAGCTATCAGTCAATTCCAAGCTTTTATCCCAAACTGCTTCATACATATTACCTTGTATTAAAAATGTTCACCACATTGCCACAATTAGAGTTGAGCCTCTTATTTTCCACTTAAGGATATTGTTACAGTACTGGAGGAAAACATAGAAGGGCAAGATCTGAACTTGAGTTTCTGTGACCAAATTAAGATTGTGTTGTAAATAGTAACAGCAGAAGTATCTGCTTATTAAAAGAGGCATTTCACTTTTGTTTTTCAATAGCAATGGAACTAATTTCCAGACCATGATCTCTTACCCGATATTCTCAGACCATTTCACAGTACAACGAGTAAAAATTGTGCAAGTGTCACATTCCGGAATGGAAGTACATTTCAATTTTTTAATAATGCAGATTAAGATGGTCCCATTAAAAATATCTCTCTGCATCAGTTTGCAACTAAATCATGCTCTTTTTGTTAAGTTCACATCAATTCACTGCTGCATGAGTCATGGTGAAGTTGAACTAACAGCTCCAGTTTACTCGATTAACTTGTGGTTAACCATCAGATTTCATGATATTGATGGATGGTAATGACCTTCAGAGTGTTTCTTGCAGATTTCTCGCTGTCTTAAAGTAATTAGATATTGCACATACAGCCCCAATATTTTTGATGTGACCTAACTACTAGATTGCAATCTATGAGGAGATCCCAGACATATGTAGTGTGCCTGTGACAAAGGAGCCAGAAACAACGTTGGACCTCCAAGTCATTCTCCATTCAGTGTATGTGTAATAACCACATGTTCACTCACTCAAATCACAAGTTTTGCAATAATAACCTTAAAAAGAGAACATATTTCACCATAAATTTTAAACTCCCATCAGATACGTCGCTGTTAGGATAAACCTTCCAACAGAGGCAGAAAAACAGCCATTCACCAGTTGTTATCCATGTCCAGCTAATGTGATACATTTAGGTTTATACTGGTACTAGGGGACTGGAGGAGGTTTGAGGCAGTGTAATCAATTCACATTCACTCCTGATATCCAGTTCTTTTCAAAAACAGATACATTAAATTCCCAAATTGAACAAAGTTGAAATTACATGCAGCTGCAAGTTCATAGACTCCTACAGCATGGAAAAAGGCCCTTCAACCTAACTCATTATGCCAGCCAAGATGCCTATCTAAGTTAGTCCCATTTGTCTACATTTGACTGATATCTCTATAAGCCTTTCCTGTCCATATACCTGTCAAAATGTCTTATTGTACCTGCCTCAACCACTTCCTCAGGCAGCTCGTTCCATATACCCACCATCCTCTATTGTAAAAAATTTGCTCCTCAGGTCTCCATTAAATCTTTCTCCTCTCACCTTAAACCTATGCCCTCTAGTTCATGACTCCCCAACCCTGGGAACAAGACTGTGTGCATTCACCCTACCAATGCCGCTCGTGATTTAATATACCCCGAGAAGATCACACCCCATGCTTCAATGAATAAAGTCTTGGCATACCCAACCTCTCCCCATAACCCAGTCCCTCGAGTCCTGGCAGCATCCTCGTAAATCTTTTTTTGCATTCTCTCCACCCTAATGGCATCTTTCCTATCAAATCCACAGTGCCTGCTTCTATACACTACAAAGTAGGTTGAAGAACAAGATCAAAGTTAAACTAGCCTCAGCACCTCCATGCATCTGTGGAAGATGGTTCTTTGCTCCTCCAAGCATCTATTGCACTGGGTGCAGGTCAGCGATGTTGTTCAGACTGTGAATCATGTGTTCTGTCACCACTGCGATGCTTATATATCCATCCACCTTAAAGAAACTGGATGGACCTCAAACGGAAAGAGAAACATGCCTTCAGGATGCAGAGAGTTTGAGAGCCTATCCTTGTCTGAGCTACTGTTGAGGAGCCTGCCACTGAAAATGATGGGGGAATCTTCTCTGATGGACAGATGTATGTGTGTCTTTCTGTTTGTCTGCCTATTTCGATGCCTCCCACAGATGTCCAAATCCAACTCTACAGAGTCCATAATCCATTGGGTGTGGTAATCCTGTGTCCATCATATCACCCCCAAATCTACCCCACTAGTTGATGTGCGATTCCCGTTCAGATCAGCCACCTGAAGAGTCTCCCTTTGACAAGAGGTTGTGCCAAGTAAGTTTGTGCTTCTGACATAAATGAAGAAATAGTGGGTGGTCACCAGGCATTCAACACTCGACACTCTCTAAGTGTGACTGCTTGCAAATTGTTTTTGTTGGTCAGGCCTATCTCTGCAGACCTGGAGGAGGTTGACACAAAGGTTATAATGTGTGTTAGACTGGAGTCCTGGACGATCACAACTCCAGCTCAAGGAAGAGGCGAAACCTTGTGTGAGCTCAGTTGGAGCACGAAAGATATTCATGACTTAAGGCAGGCACCTTGTTTCACTAAGATATTTAGATGCAGATAAAGATGCATGTAACACATAAAATAACATGAAGGTTTTTTTTGTTATGGAATGAAACCTTCTTTATAAATACTGGTTTTCTGAACAAACACATAACTTGTCAATGCCTTGCCAGGAAGGTGTAATATCACAGGCCTTGCTGAGAAGTAATTGTCTCTCAATCCCCACATTGGTCATTCCCACTCAAACCAATGTCCTCATTCCTCAATCAACAAACATTCTCTCCCACTAGTAATACAAATATATTTCTGTTTTCTATTGTGAAATAATACACATAGCTCCTGAGTATTTGTCTTAAATAATGTGGATTTTGTCTCTCACATTTCAATGTTTTTAGGAATTACTATCTAATAATCATTTCAGGGGTTAGATTTCTACAAAGCTTGTCACTTCTGACAAGAAAATAGAAAATAGCATATTTTCTTTTTAAGGTCCAAAACACTGTTGGAGTTCAAAACACGGTGAATGAAATCATGAGAGGCACAGATAGGGTCAATGCACTCAGTCTTTTTCCCAGGGTTGGAGAATCAAGAACTAGAGGGTGCAGGTTTAAGATGAGAGGGGACAGACTTAAAAGGGACCAGAGGGGCAATTTTTTCATCCAGAGGGTGGTCGGTATATTGGAACGAGCTGCCAGAGGAAGTGGTTGAGGCAGGTACATTAACAACATTGGACAGGGAGATGAACAGGTACATGGATAGGAAAGGTTCAGGGAAATATGGGCCAAATACAGGAAAATGGGACTAGCTTAGATGGAAATTTTGGTCAGAATGGACCAGTTGGGCTGAAGGGCCTCTTTCTACGCTCTATGACTCTAGGACTTCAAACTGGATGATATGTTAACATCTTCCTAAACGTAAAACCTAATCTCATGGTATCATGTTCTCAGGAAGCAGTGTGCACACAAATCTGATCATTTTCCCCTTGTCAATCTTCAAATATGGAAAGGCCCATCTTATGTTCTGCCAGTTCCCATGATGCTTTTCCCACAAACACTGGGTCACAACATCAGACTTGCAATGATTATTTTAGTATGCTGGAATTTCACTTCCTGTGTAAGTAGTTTGCATGGTAGTAATCTCATGGGACATTTGAGTTGAAACTATTACATCTACAACCAATATTTTTTATTGTTGGTTTAGTTTTCAGATTCATAACTTCCCAATGCCGATTGTGGTTTTTGTTGGGATTGGGAGAGGTGAATGGTGAACCCTCTGGACTGTAAGCAACAGCCTATTTAATGTTAGAGTGACTGTTCTTAGAAAATCAAATTAAATATGCATGAACAGCATGGGTTTGGAAATATAATGCGAGTCAATCAATATTCCAAATTGTATGAGATTATGTTGCATGCAGCATCGAGGAACGCAAAACCATGGAAGCCTGCGAAAGAGAAGCAGGAGTTATGAGACTGCTCACCTTTTGAACAAGATCACAGCAGAGATGATATTAGCCTCAGTTCCACTTTCCTCTCTGGCCCTTGACTCGCCTAGAGTTCAAATCCCTGCCAGTCTCCACGTTGAATAGTGTCAGTGACTCCTACTTCCACAGCTCTCTGGGGGGGTAGAGAATTTGAAAAATCATGATTGTCTCATAGAAAAGAATCAGGGAGTCCTAGAATTATACAGCATGGAATCAGGCCATTCCGTCCAACATGTTCACACCAACCAGTGAGAACCCTTCCATATTAACCCCATCCGCCAGCTCCTCTCCTTGGAGCAGAGAAGGTTATAAGGGAACTTGATTGAGGTAGGTAAAATTATGAGGCATATAGAAAGGGTAGATTGCAGGAAACTTTTCCCCATATCAGAGGTGGATAAAACCAGAGGACATAGATTTAAGATAAGGGGGAAAGGATTGAGATGAGATGTGAGAGTACCCAGAGAGTAACTCGTACCTGGAACTCACTGCCTGAGT
>JAUZTB010000073.1:27688934-27709490 GCA_034780895.1 Rhynchobatus australiae
ATCAACACACACAAACTGCTGGAGGAACTCAGCAAGTCAGGCAGCATCTATGGAGAGCTGATGAAGAGCCTCAACCCGTAATGTCGACTGTTTATTTCCCTCCATAGATGCTGCCTGACCTGCTGAGTTCCGTCAGCATTTTGTGTATGTTGCTCCAGATTCCAGGATCTGTAGAATCTCCTGCATCTCCAAGTTTCTGGAGAATATTTGGACCAAAGAGAATCTTGACAATACCAAGTAGATCAGATATCATTAGTAAAGTGAAAAAATACTGAGTGAATGTTTCAAGTGGAGATCTTAATGTCAGTGCTGATACAAACAGGAAAGCTTGTTTTTTTTGAGCTGTTCAACATTGCATCCCAAGGCCACAACATTCATAAACAGAAGATGAAGAATGTTCCTTGTGCTTATGTTAAGTTTTGTTGAAACAGTGCAGGAAACCAGACAGGGAGGCCATAACTGATGGAGTTCCTTCCATAAACATCTCCATATCTTTACCTCTCTTACCACATTCAAGATGCGTATTAAAGCCCACCTCTGTCTGGTTTTTGATCATCCATACTTACATTTGTTCATGTACCTCAGTGTCATAATGCTTGTTGGAATTGTCTTTGGATGACTTGCTACTTTAAAAGGTACTATTTAACAATTGTTGTTGTTGAGTCAATGTAAAACAATACCGGTGAGTAGTCAGGATCAAGTACTTACCAGAATTCAATTGCTGGTTGGAAGAAGATGGCTCATTGCTTTTCAGCCTCTTGTCTAAGTAACCATATTCTTTAACTGCATCCCCTTTGGACACTCTTCCCTTCAAATTCAGTTGTGTTCTTCCCAGTAGCTTTTCTTGTTCCAAGATAAAGTCCTCCATGCCTGCTACACAAAGGCCTTCCGATAACTGAGAAAAACCAAACAGTTATGTAGTAAAAAGATCAGGTTCTGGCAAAATCACTCAACAACATAACTTCTACCAAAAGTTAATTTAATATATCATCTGAAAAATATGCAATAATCCAATAATTTTAACAAATTACCAGTTTCTCTCTATATACAGTTAGGGTGACTTACTAGATACAAAATGTTTTAAATTTATGGGGGGGGAGGAACAATGCAAATTAGGTTTCTTAATTCAGCTTTATTGCTCATTTTAGTAGAATATATTGTAAAATAAGAGATATGCTGCTTCTAACTACTTCACTTTGCTGAATATTCCCTTCCCAAAAGAATTGCTTTGTTCTGAAAAATATTTGTAATGCCATCTTTGTTAAAATATAGATCTCAGTTTTAAAAATATATAATCTGCTCTATTATATTTCCCAAACTCACTGTATAACTTACTCCACAAAATGAAAACAATATTAGAGCTAGTCCACTGAGACATGAAATTAAGAACCATATTTCTACAACATAGTAGAAGAAAACTAGAACTCCCCTTTTTTCTCACCAGGCTGTGGTTGCTGGGTCAATTAGAATTTTTAAGACTGATTGTGGTGCACAGGTAGACAAATGAAATTGATAGACAGATGAATGTTTATGTGCTAAACAAGTGGTCTGCTTTGTCGTGGATGCACTCATCCAGGCAAATGGAGAATGTTCCATCATAATCTTCACTCGTGCCTTATAGATTGTGGAAAGGCTTTGGAATGTCAGGAGGTGCATCTCAGTCTCTGACCTGCTCTTGTAACTAAAGCTTTTATTTGGCTGGTCCACAGTGATCCCCAGGATGTGGATGGTGGGGAAGTCAATGACGAATGC
The DNA here is from genome assembly GCA_034780895.1 of Rhynchobatus australiae. NCBI lineage: Eukaryota > Metazoa > Chordata > Chondrichthyes > Rhinopristiformes > Rhynchobatidae > Rhynchobatus > Rhynchobatus australiae. The sequence continues at coordinate 27,690,687 of JAUZTB010000073.1, forward strand.
ACAGTGTTCAATTCCATTCATAACTCCTCAGTGAATGAACCATTCCGTGCCTGCATGCAGCACTACTAGAAAAGATTCAGGAGTTGGTTGATAATTGGCAAAGAACTATCGTGCCAGGCAAGACAGTCTAACGAACTGTTCTTGACATTCAATAACAACCACGACCATCTTTCTTTGTATAAGGTATGACTTCAACCATTACTTTCCCCTTGATGCACATTGACTTCTGTTTTACCAAGGCTTCTTAATGCTATAATCAGTCAACTGCTACCTTGATGTCAAAGGCAATCACTCTTACCTTACCCCCAGAATTCACTTATAACCTAAACAAATTAAACACATCCTAAAACTTCATCCCAAATTCTGTGTACAACTTCTGCAATGAACATGATTTCTCAGCCTTCTGGTTCAGAGATAAAAATGCTATGAGCCAACCTGTACAATTTATGAATCCCAGTCAAATTGCAGCCACCTTCAATTCCTAGTGTAAAACAGTGGAATGCTGCAGCAGTGTAGTTTCATATTCTACTGTGGTATGGTCTAAGGTTATCCATAAAAAAACTGCACTTCATTTACTTTTTTAAAAACACAAAATAGCATATATGGAATGAGTTATTCCATTAGGAGAGATATAACTAAAAGTTCCACCACTCAGATGAGCGCAAAGAGTGATGACAAGGCAGCTAACTGATCAAGAAGGATTCAGTTAACAAGCTGAACAGTCTGAATTGAATCTTGAACTTTATACTAACTACCTGAAACTATCCCACAATACGAGTACATATGCACGTAAAATCACTGAAATTCTACTGAGCCTTGTTCAAAGAAATTATCCTCACTCTTCTTCCCATCTTGCAAAGCCAAATTTCTGACAGACAACAACCACACAAAATAGCTACACATCTACTGTTTAGTAGACTTTCTTCCAAAGAACAAGCCATTCTAAAAAAGCGCAAGGTGCAAGAAAGGCAGTGTTAAGGCAGTGCCACACCAGGAGCTTGCACCAGTATTGTACATGATCCCCACGTATTACTCCATTGTGTATGGGACCAAGACATTGCGCAGTGAAGCAGACCCAACATAACAATCCCTGCACAAAGGCTTTTCACCCAGGCTCCTCCACCACTGTGAATAGAGGAGATCATAGAGGAAGTTCAGGAGCTGATCAAGAGTGAGATTGCTTGCCTTCATTAGTCAGAGCATTGAGTATAAAAGTTGGGAAGTCACATTGCAGCTGTATTAAACTTTGGTTAGGCCACATTTGGAGTACAGTGTAGAGTTCTGGTCACCACATCACAGGAAGGATGTGGAGGCTTTGTAGAGGATACAGGCTGGATTAGAGAGTATCAGCTATAAGGAGAGGTTGGACAAACTTGGATCATTTTCACTGGAGTGTCAGAGGCTGAGGGGATGGACCAACAGAAGCGTAAAAAATTATAAGAGCATAATTCAGTCCAAGTCTTACTCCCAGGGTAGAAATGTCAAATACTGGAGGGCATGGGTTTAAGGTGAGAGGGAGAAAGTTTAAAGGAGATGTGCGAGGCAAGATTTTTTTTATATACAGAAAGTTGTAGGAGTATGGATTGCATTGCCAGGGGAGGTAGTAGAAGCAGACACCATAGAAAGACACATGGTCAAGAAATAAATGGCCACGGACCATGAGCAAGCAGATGTGATGTTAGATTGGCATCATGGTCAGCACAGATATGGTGGGCTGAAGGGCCTGTTCCTGTGCTGTACTCTTCTATGTTTGATGGAGGAAGAGTGGGAGTGGGAAGAGGGGGGAGGGGGGGGAAGGAGAGATGTGCAGCACAGTGGCAAAGCTAGTGGAGCTGCTGCCTCACAGCTCCAGACACCCAGGTTCAATCCTGACCTCTGCTGCAGCTTGTGTGGAGTTTGCACATTCTCCCTGTGTGGGTTTCCTCCAGGTGCTCTGGTTTCCTCCCACTTCCTAGAAACATGAGGGTCGCTAGGCCACTGTAAATTATGTAGGTAAATGGTAAAATCAGAGGAAAATTAAATGTTGGGGTAGGATTAGTGTAAATAATTGGTTGATGGTTGGTGTGGACTCAGTGGGCTGAAGTGCCTGTTTCCATGCTGTCTCTCTCAATGACTCTATACACAGAGGCACCTGTGATTCCTTATTTTTAAATTAAACGAAGCATATAAGCAGCACCTGTAACCCATCATGAGCCATTTGTACCTCTTTTTTTTACAATGTGCTGTAATCACTATTCTCCTTTTGGAAGGTTTGAAGTTAATTTTAGCTGCAGTACAATTGACCACCCCTCTGCAATGCAGTGCCTGCTCTCATCAGTTTTACAATAAGTCATTGAACAACATCCCTACCTTCACAACCCCATACATAATCATACTCTAAGGCACTAAGGAACAACTGGTGCATTTTAGATCAAAATCTCTCAAGGCAAACAAACAAACCCAACCAGTAATTTACCTTACCAAAAGTTCAATGCAAATGACATATGGAATTTTCATTAGGCATGTTGTAGATAAAAATATTGTATTAATAGCATCACCAGGACAGGCAATAAACACTGGAAGAGTTTTGCAGCTCCAAATAAAACTTTATTTGTTCTGAATGCAAACCAAACAGATTTTGCCACATGAGCCAACTCGTGAAAATGAGACACTTAATACCACAAGAGTCGAAAGCAACAGAAGTTAAGTTGGAATACAGATGGAGCAAACTATTCAAAGTCAGTCACCACCTGTAACCCAGACTGTTCAATTATCCAAGCAGGAAACACTGGATTATTCAATAAAGTAGCACTGCAATGTCTGAAAAAATACACCTATGTGTTTCCTCAGAAACATCACCCCTTGCAATACTCCTTTCTGATTTTTTTTGTATTTTGCAAATTAAACCATAAACAACACTGGATCTAAGCCTGAATTTTGACCAAATATGCACTTCCCAGCATGCATTGCAAGGCTATGGATTGAAAGCTGGGAGTGGAAATAATCTAAGAAGTTCAATTTAGGCTGGTGTGACATTGGGCCAAATGGCCTCATTCTGTGCCATAAACTTGTATGATTCTCTGACACTCATAACCCTACAAGTGTACAGCCATTGTAAAAATTAGCAACATCTCTTTAAACTAATGAGCATAAAACCTATTCTTGCATTTGTAACAAACTCAAAAAGCCAATTCAGTGGAACACTCTTGTGTGTATGTGATAGTCTTCAAGAAAAGTTTACATTTACTGTTCTTTGGTAATATGATTGTTTATTAAGAGTTACGTTTTTTCAGCCTCTATAATTCCAGACCTATAAAATACTTTCTGGAAATGTGGTGATATAATTTACAGTCTATTTTCTGCAAATGCCATGAGATAAAAGTGTCTCTTTCAAGTTAGCTCATCGATGTCTGAAGCTGAAAGTACCATTGATACCTACAGAACAGACACTTCTCCCAGGTCACTGGCCATGTCACTTGGTCACTGCCCATGGGGAGGAACAAAAGGAGAATGCAGATTACCTCAACACAAACCTTTGCCTCCTTCTCGAAGGAAAGTTGACTTGAGCCATTTTGGGAATTTGGGAATTTAATACTGGCTATGTTTTCACGATAATACTGTATTTGCTGTCTGATTATTCAGAAACCCAGAAGTTGTGGCATCTGGCTCAATGGGAGATGTTTCCCTATAAACTCACCGGGCCCCATTTTCCTTACTCCCTTTAAGCTCACCAGGGACACATTTCCCACATTCCCTTCAAAATCATCGTGGTGCCACATACTGCACTCCCTTCAAACTCACAGGGGCCCCATTTCTCACACTCCGTTGAAACACACCAAGGACCCTGTACTGTGGAGGGCCGAGGTTGTCATGTGACAGCATGACCCAGCACCTGGTCAAAAACTACACCGCTGTCAATCAAGGCCTGACTCTACCCCCACCCATCAGGGCACACCTGATGATTGGCCTTGGTAAGCACCTTTGTACTTGGCCTCGGGCTATTGACCTGTTTGAACTACCAGGGCTGGGCCACCCCCAGCCCTCCATCACTATAAAGAGTGCTCCACATGTTAGTTCTGCCTCTTTATTGCCCTGGAGGAATCCTGCAACAGTGCTGGAGAGATCACTGATAAGCTGTGCACCTTGACAGGTTAGAAGCATCTTAAGTTAGAATTCCCAGGGCTGTGTAGCTGTGCCTGCACTGAGTCAAGGGGTGGTTGGTAGCATAGTCCTTTTCCTTGATTGTTCGTACCCAGTTTGTTGTATGTGTATTTTACCCCTGTTGTGATTTCTTTCCCCATGTGTGCTATCACCAGTGCATGTATGTTGCCCTCATTACCTTTTCCTGTGTTTGTCTTTGTAAATAAAATCCTTCCTTGCCAGACTGTGTTCAGAATCCTTTACTTTCAAGACCTTGAACCTGTCTCATAACAGACCCATATCCATGGTCCCATTAGACCACAAGGCCCTGTTTCCCATCCCCTCTTTATACTCACCAGGGCTAAGTTTCCCATGCTCCTCTGAAACATACAGGGGCCCTGTTTCCCTTGCTTTCTTGAATTCACTGGGGCCCCACTCCCTTTAAACTTGGCAAATTTACTGAAAAATATTTCTTGTACATACCAAGTTCACAACTCCTTAGTCAACTTCACTTAACAATCTAATTTTGTTTGATCACAGACTAAACAACTTCGAAGGTCAAAACTGTGTTCACAAATCAATTACATGGTCTGTGTTGGATTATTAGTAGGAATATTATCCAATGGTCCAGAAAATCTGCCAGTCCATCACCACCATAATCCTCGGCATGCTGGATTAGAACATAGAACAACATAATATGGGCCCTTCAGCCCACGATGTTGTGCTGATCTATGTGAACACCTCCCCCATGATCAATCTATTCCTTCCCTCCTGCACAGCCCATAACCCTCAGTCTTTCTTACATCCATCTGCCTATCTAAGAGCCTTTTAAATGCCCCTATTGTATCACCTCTACAACCACACCCAGCAGTGCGTTCCAGACACCCACCACTCTCTGTATAAAGAACCTACCTCTAACATCTCCCCTGAATGTTCCTCCTCTGACCTTAAATGGATTTCCTCTGGTATTGGCTATTACAACCCTGGGGAAAAGGTGCTGGCTGTCCATTCTATTTATGTCCCTCATAATCTTATACACCTCTATTAAGTCACCTCTCATCCTTCATTACTCCAAAGAGAAAATCCATATCTTGCTCAACCTTTCCTCATAAGACATGTTCTCTGATCCAGGCAGCATCTTGGTAAATCTCCTCTGCACCCTCTCTAAAGCTTCCACATCCTTCCTATAATGATGCAACCAGACCTGAACACAATACTCCAAGTGTGGTCTAACCAGAGTTTTATAGAGCTGCAAAATTACCATGTGGCTCTTGAACTCAATGCCCTGACTAATGAAGGCCAGCACACCATACAGCTTAACCACCCTATCAACTTGCATGGCAACTTTGAGGGATCTATGGACTTGGACCCCAAGATCCTTCTGTTCCTCCACACTGCTCAGAATCCTGCTATTAACCTTGTACTCCGTCTTCATTTTCTTTCTTCCAAAGTGCATCACTTCACACTTTTCCGGATTGAACTCCTTCCGCCACTTCTCTCCTAACTCTGCACCCTGTCTATATATTGTTGTAAACTACCATGACCTTCTATACTATTCACAACCCCTCCAACCTTCATGTCATCCACAAACTTACTAACCCATCCCTCCACTTCCTCATCCAAGTCATTTATACAAATCACAGAGCAGGGGTCCCAGAACAGATCCCTGCACAACACCACTAGTCACCGACCTCCAGGCAGAATACTCTCCATCTACCACCACCCTCTGCCTTCTGTGCAAGCCAATTCTGAATCCACACAGCCAAGTCTCTATGGATCCCATGCCTCATGACTTTCTGGATAAGCTTACCATGGGGAACCTTGTCAAATGCTTTACTAAGGTCTGTATACACCACATTCACCACTCTAGCTTCATCTATTTGTTTCGTCACCTCGTTGAAAAACTCAATTGGGCTTGTGAGGCATGGTATGCCCCTCACAAAGCCATGCTGACTATCCCTAATAAGACAATACTTCTCTAAATGCTTGTAAATTCTGTCTGTAAGAATCCTCTCCAATAGCTTGCCCACACTGACATGATTCGCTGATCTAAAATTCCCAGGATTATCCCTACTACCTTTCTTGAACAAGGGAACAACATTAGCCATCCTCCAATCCTCTGGTACCACTCCTGCGGCCAGGGTAGATGCAAATATCATCGTCAATGCCCCAGCAATCGCTTCCCTCACCTCCTGTAGTAACCTGGGGTATGTCCAGTCCATTCCCGTCCCGGGGAATTATCTATTCCAATGTTTTTCAGAAGCTCCAACACTACCTCTTTCTTAACCTCAACATGCTCCAGCACATGAGCTGGTTCTATGCTGATCTTACATTTGTCAAACTCCCTCTCCCTGGTGAATATTGAAGCAAAGTATCATTAAGGATCTCCCCTACCTCCTCTGCCTCCAGGCACGTTTCCCCCTTTATTGCTGAGCGGTCCTACCCTCATTCGTCATCCTCCTGTTCCTCACGCACATTAAGATTAAGATGTCTTTAGTCGTCACATGTACATCGAAACACACAGAGAAATGCATCTTTTTGCATAGTGTTCTGGGGACAGCCCGCAAGTTTCACCACACTTTGGATTGTGGTAGGAAACTGGAGCACCCAGGGGAAACCCATGCAGACGCACAGGGAGAATGTACAAACTCCTTACAGACAGCAGTGGGAATTGAACCCGGGTCGATGGTGCTGTAATAGCATTATGCTAACTGCTACACTACCGTGCCTGCCCTCAAAGAATTCATTCCTCCCCGACAGGGAATTGAACCCCGGTCTCCTGCGTGCCAGGCGGGGATACTAACCACCACATGTAGAACGCCTTGGGGTTTTCTTTAATTCTACTCGCCAAGGTGCTCTCATGCCCCCTTCTAGCTCTCCTAAGTCCCTTCTTAAGCTCCTTCCTGGCTACCTTATAATTCTCAAGAGCCCTGCCTGATTTTTGCTTTCTAAAGCTTAAGTATGCTTCCTCTTGACTAAATATTTCACCTCCCTTGTCAACCATGGTTTCTTTACCCTACCATCCTTTCTCTGTGTCAGTGGGACAAACCTATCCAGAACCCCATGCAAGTGTTCCCTAAACAGCCTCCACATTTCATTTGTGCATTTCCCTGAGAATATTTGTTCCCAATTTACACTCCCAAGATCCTGCGTATTACCATTGTAATTAACCCTCCCCCAATTAAAGACTTTCCCAGATCATCTGCTCCTATCCCTGTTCATGGCTAAGTGAAAGGTCAGGGAAGTGTGGTCACTATTTCTAAAAAGTTTGCCCACCGAGAGGTCTGTCACCTGATCATATTGAGTGCATCGAATGCATTAGGGAAGGTTGGAGGAGGTGCATGTGAATCGTATAAACAGCTAACAGGAAACAGGTCCCAAGAGCATCACCATCCTCAATGATGGCTGGTGCCAGATGTGAGTGCTCAAAAGATAAATTATCTGCAATCGTATTCAGCCAGAAGTGGCAGATTCATTTCAGCTTTCTCCTGAGATTCCCTCCTTCACAAAAGTTAGCCTTCATTCAATTTGATTCATTATATCAAGGTGATCCACATGATATCAACATCAGAGAATACTGAATACAACAATGGCTACACGACAGGACAAGCTACTAGCTATAGTACTGAAGACCAAAACTAGCTACACCTTTAGCCAAGGTGTTCTGGTACAGCTACAACTCTAACAGCTACTGGCAATATGGAAAGTTGCCCAGGCATATCTCTATTCACAAACAGCAGGACAAACCCAATCTGGCTAATTATTGTCCAGCCAGTCATCAATAAACAAATGGAAACTATTTTTAACAGTGCTATCGAGCAGTACTTACTCACCAATAACCTACTCACCAAGGCCCAGTTTGGGTTTCACCAGACCACATCATAGCCTTCACCCAAAAATGGGCCAAAGAGCACAATTCTAAAGGTGATGTGAGAATAACTGCCCATCACCAAGGCAGCATTTGACCTAGTGTTGTATCAAGGTGCCCTGCAAAACTGAAGTCAACAGGCAAAAGGAAAACACTCCCATGGTTGGAGTCATACAATGACAAAGTCAGAAATGGGATATTAGCTGATGATTGAGCAATGTTCAATTCCATGCTTAATTCCTTTTGAAATGAAGCTGCCCTTACCTGTGTACAGCGAGACCTAGACAACACTCAGGCAGAGGCTGATAAGAGACGAGCAACATTCTTGCCACAGAAGTGCCAGGCAATGAACATCTCCAACAAGAGAGAGTCTGACCACCTACCCTTGACATTCAATAGCATTACCTACCGTCAATAGTGGTTACCACTGACCAGAAATTCAACTGAACCAATTACACAGATACCATGGCTACATTATAGGTCAGAGACTGAGTACCTGCAGCAAGTGACTCAGGTCCTCAAACCCCTAGGCCTTTCCACTATCTATTTGAGAGTGATGGAATGTTCTCAGCTTGCCTGGATGAGTGCAACACCAAAAACTCTGAAGAATCTTGACACCATCAAGGACAAAGCAGCCCATTTGACTGGCATCCTATCAACCACCCAAAATATTCATTCACTCCACCACTGGTGTGTAAAGGCTTCAGTGTGCACCATCTGCAAAATACACTGCAGTCACTCATCTTGGTAACTCCAAGAGCACATCTCAAACCCTCAACCCCTCATACCAAAAAGAACAAAGGAAGCAAGCACATGGGAACACCATTTCCTGCAGGCTCCATTCCAAATTGGGAATATATCAATGGTTCTTCATCCCTGCAGGGTTTAGATCCTGGAAATCCCTCCCCATCACCAGAAGGATGACAGCAACTCAAGGAAGCAGCTCACCACCACCTTGTAAAGGTTAATTATGGTTGGGTAATAAACACTGGTCTTGTCAGCTAATTCAGTTCCCAAAATTACTGGGAATGAAAAGCAAATAAGCAAAACAAAAATACTGCAACATAATAGGGACGTGACTAACCTTTCAGCTCAATGTTTGAGGGTCAGCGCAGACTGCATGATTGGCAAGACGAGTCTCTCCAGCTATAATAAGTCTAACATACTTTTCAGTAAACTGCCTGACTGGCCTTCAACCAGAGGGTAATCAAGACAAAAATATACATCATGTGTTTGAAGTATATTCAGAATCCTAGTGAGAACATTATTGGGAAATGAAATATATACCAGAAAGGACTAAGAATATTACTTCTGGCCAGATCTTACACAGACTGTACATGGTGATAATGAACGACTTTAGCTTTAGCTTTTATTGCAGGAATAAAACAAGAAAACTGGAGACTTACAGCATTTTCATTGTAGCAGTACGTGATTTTTGCTTGAATGTCTCCAACACTTAGAGCCGGAGCAATCTTACTGGAGGCAAACCTTAGACGAGATCTGAAAGAAATAAAGTCAACATACTTCAACTGGTAGCAAAGCATCAGTTTCTGTGGCCTGGGCTTTCCCTTTCTGATATCTGTTGACAGCAGCCTTCATTTCTAGGGGCAGCCTAGTGTTCAACTTGATATCAAGTCGGACAGGAAATGAATCTCACTGCAGAAAAGTCACAATTAACCAGGAAATAAAAAGCACAATTCATAACTAAAGACACCAGAGACTGCAGGTACTGGAATCTGCAGCGACACACAAAACACAGGAGGAACTCAGCAGGTCAGGCAGCATCTATGGAGGGAAGTGGACAGTCGACATTTCAGATCAAGACCCTTCATCTGGGCAGCAGACTCTTGACCTGAAAAGTCAACTGTCCATTTCCCTCCATAGACTATTCATAAGTAACTTTTTAAACATTCTACAGAGCACAAAATAAAGATTAGAACATGCACACAAGATTAACACAGAAACTGAAATAGCAAAAACAAAATTTATATTTTCAAATATTCATGAGAAAATTACAATCCAAACAGATAAAATTTGTTTGTTTGGTCCTTGGAGATTGTTAAGTGGCAAATGAAAATTCACTTATGCCTCAAATAGTAAAGCAAAACATCTTCTGGTTATGTTTTTATAGGAACAACAAGAGACAAAGAAAAAAATCACAGCCACTTGGAAGAAACAAAAGAGTTCATAGACAAAAGGCCTTTGGCATGTTTTACAGATACTTACTTGGTAGCTTTCTTTCCCTCCCCTTGAGACTTGCCATCTGCTTCGCACTCTCCCAATTCTTCAGTAGGACTCTGAGGTTCTGTTCGAGGGAACGCTGTCTTCAATGTATCCACAATTGCACTAACGACAATCTGTAGGAAAGGCAGCCCACGTTAACACAATGTCCTTGCAACTGGTCTGATCAATGTCATTAAAATTCATCACTGGCATGAATCCCCAATGCTGAGATTGACCAGCATCAGTGACCTTGTTGGTTTTTCTATAGCCACCTTCACTTTTTGTAGTCCTGCAGGACTGATCAAGCTACAGCAGCCAACCCATGAGATGCAGTCATACCCAAGCAGCATCTAGGCCTCACGTGGCAGATCCTGATGTCCATCTCTGGACCGCCCTGATGGTCTTTTGACAGACTGTCAATAGCCTTTGGACAGTTCTTAGTTATCTAATAATATGAAATACTCAGAGGCAATTCCAACTGAATTTTTTAGTTAAAAAATAAATGTATGTAAAAACACCTTAAAACACTAGGAGTTCATTAAAAAGATTAAAATAAAACTAATGAAGGTCAGTGACGACATTTAAATGAGCGTGTAATACATATGTCTGCCATTCTCAGTGTAAATCTGGGAGGAATGCTTGCATCTCAGGTCTGGTCATCAACGCTCCACCCCCAACTCACTGGTAGATCCAGAGGTGGAGCAGCATTTGAATTCCAACACTCTTGCTATTTTGATATGACACAGGACGCGATTCAGTCCATCAAATCTATGTTGGCTCTCACAGCAATCCCATTCCCTCACTTATTTCCCTGTAACCTAGTCTTACTCACCTCTGACTCTCCAACCGCCTGCCTACACTTGGGCTGACCAAAACCAGCACAACTCTGGGAAGTGGGAGAGAACCGGGGCATCCAGTGGAAACCAAAGAGTCACATGGAGAAAATCGCTAGCGAGCACCAGATCGCTGGATCAAACCTAGGTCACTGGAGGTGTACTACTACACTACTGTTGATCTTGATCTTGCTTCTATGCTACCAACACACAGAAGTCAGAGAGGGGTTGAGCTGCTTACAGGACATCAGCAACAAATCACTATGAACCCAGCAGAAAAAGCCAGAACAATTAGACTGTTAACTCCCAGCTTTTAGTTAAAAGAATATGTGTAGCTGTCACTATATAACAGCAGCTCCTAAAGAGGAGCTGATCAATAAAATCTTTCCCAAATAGTATGAACAACGCTACCTTGTCAATCCTGGAAACAAAGGACTTCTTCACAAAAGCTATTCTGGCATCGGTGTTTAGGGCCAGGAACTCCTGCATCTCCTCAGAGTAAGCACTTTCAGGAATGGCACACAGTTGCTGCATTAGAAGATGAGAATGTTATTTCCTCAAATACAACACAAAGAAAACAAAATAACAATGATTCAAATTAGCTCTCAGAATTGAAAAATATAGCCTTTCTTTAAGTTTCAATTCCAAAACTTAATGTTCACAGAAGTCAACTATGATAAGCTATTTGATTACACCTGGAAGCTGTAAGCAAATAAAAAATAGAAGCAGGAACTGCACCCCCACCCGCAGTCTGCTCTGCCATTCAATATCATAGTTCAATACCCCAACAAATCCACTTTTCCACCCTCTTCCATATCTCTTGTTTTCCTGAAACTAAAAGTGTAATATTGGAAGAACTCAGCCAATCAAGCAGCACCTGTGGACAGAAAAAACAGTTAACATTTCTCTTTCCACAGATGCTGCATGATTGGCTGAGTTCTGCCAACATTTCCATTCTCACCTCAGATTTCATCATGTGCAGTTTTTTTGTTTCTCTTCGTTGTCCTTATTGCTCAGAAATATATTGACCATGGTCTTGACTTTAGTTAACAACTGAGCATCTTTTGGGGAATGTAAAGTGGAGAATTCCAAAGATTAATGGCCTCAGAATGAAGTTTTTTCTCATCTCTAATTTCTAGACTCCAGCCATGAGAAACTCTCTCAGTACATGTAATTGTCAAACCCTCTAAGACTGTGCTACATTTCAATGAGGTCACCTCTCATTCTTCTGACCTCAAAACAATATAGGCCCATTCTATTTAGTCTCTCTACTCACACGATAACCCTCTCATTCCAGGAGTTGATCTGATAAAGCTTTTCTGCGCCTGACCAGTTAAGGAAACATGCACATTATATTCTTGATGTTATCTAACCGAAGTCCACAGAACAGCAGAAAGATTTAATTCCCTCACTTGTTGGCTTCAGAGAGACTATCTTCCTGTTAATGAAGTCCAATATAAAAGTTTGAAATTATCTCTCATTATTACTCTTCTTTGCATAATACAATGACACAGGCCAGATTCCAGTGATATATTTGGAGGCAATGAATATTCAGCCAAATGCGCTAATGAGCTGGTTTACAATGGACATTTTAAAGTGTTCCTGGATCCCAACTTGGAACCTCTGTGCAATTTCTCATGCAACAGAGCAGCAGGTAAATCCTATTCCTATAATACTTCTGTTAGACTCAGACCCCATGAAACATACTCTGCATGACGAATTCTTGTGAGGGGCTTGTACAGAGACTGATTGACCAGTTAGAAGCATCTCCCACACAAGGATGAAACATTACCATGCATTAGTTTGTTCCTACCTTCAGAAATGTCTCAAGGAGGCTTTTTCGAGCCTCAACTTTATCACTATCCATATTTCCAAACGGCAGATCAGGAAAGAGCTTCTTTGGTCCTTTCACATCTGGAAACCAACGAATATCTATTACTGGGAAAAACTACATCAAATTCCATTGAAAATAATTTTAATAGTTTTGCAAATTGTAGTTGAAGATGAGTCTTAGAACTATTACAAGCAAAAAACAAGTTGCTGGAGGAACTCAGCAGGTCAGAGGGCATTTGTGGAGGTAGATGGATAGTCGATGTTTCAGGTCGAGTCCCTGCATTGTCTGCCTTTGCCTCCATAGATGCTGCCTGACCCACGTTCTTCCAGCAAGTTGTTTTTTGCTCCAGGTTCCAGCATCTGCAGTCTTGTGTCTCCAGAGAACTATAATACTTATGTTACCCAATAAAATCAAAAAAGCATCAAAACCTCATTGCTTAAACTCAAAAACATCCATACAAAAAGAAAATTACAGAACAGAAAGTCAGATTTGTATTTCTATAGCACTTCTCAGGACGTCACAATTTAAATGCAATAAAGTGTTTCTTGCACAAATCTTTTGCATAGAAATTAGAAGATGAGAAATAAAGCTGTGTGTGTGCATGTGTGTCATTTTAGCAGGTTAACTGAAAATTGCCCTGGTGTAGATAGATGGTAGAATCTGGAAACAGCTGATGAGAATGTCTGGAGAATAAGCAACAAGAAAAATGAGTGGAGGAGCAAGATTCCCCATGAACAGCATGGACTCAATGGGTCAAATGGCCTCCTTCCATGTTGTAAGGGATATGGAATACAGAAAATCTTCCCTTCCCTCCCTCCACCAGCCCATTCAGTCATCCTGTAACATTGTCATGTTTCTTACTTTTGATGAGCTTACGAAGCTCTGCCTTTTCCTCTAGCCTGGTTTGCAAATTCAGGAATTCACTGTACCGTCGATTAACAGTGTGATAGGCCACCTGCTGGAGAGTCCCAGGATTGTCTGTGTCCAGTGCAGTTTCATACTGTGAACAGATGCAAATCTGTCTGTCAGTGCAAAAAATGACATCACTACAAAACGTACATCCTTCAAAAAAAATTATTTTAACACCAAACCTTTTGAATATTTAATACATGCAAAGTTTCTGCAAATTTTTAGCATCTCTACACTTAATCCATTTTATTCTCTGTAAATACAAGTAAATGTATGCTACCAACATTTTTAAAGATTCTAAAAATATAATGAAACCTTAATAATGCAATGTTAATAAATTGGCTAATTCCCAAAACTAGAGGAATGTGCTTTTTTGGACTGAATTTCTTTTCCCTTTGTTAAATATCACAATGCAAGTGGATCCTCCACTTTCTTATCAGGAGACCACAGTCAGTGCGGATCGGTAGTAACATCGCCTCCTCACTGACAATCAACACAGGCGCACCTCAAGGATGTGCGCTTAGCCCACTGCTCTACTCTCTCTACACTCAGGACTGTGTGGCCAGGCACAGCTCAAATGCCATCTGTAAATTCACCAATGACACCAATGTTGTTGTCAGAATCTCAGATGGTGATGTGGAGGCGTACAGGAGTGAGATAGATTGGCCGGTTGAGTGGTGTCACAACAACAACCTCGCACTCAACATCAGCAAGACCAGGGAACTGATTGTGGACTTCAGGAAGGGGAGGTCGGGAGAACACACACCAGTCCTCACTGAAGGGTCAGCGGTGGAAAAGGTGAGCAGCTTCAAGTTCCTGGACGTCAACATCACAGAGGATCTATTCTGGACCTAACACATTGATGCAATCATGAAGAAGGCACGTCAGTGGCTCTACTTCGTTAGGAGTTTGAGGAGATTCGGTACGTCACCAAAGAATCTTCCAAATTCCTACAGATGTACGGTGGAGAGCATTCTGACTGGTTGCATCACCGCCTGGTACGCAGCCTCCAATGTGCAGGATCACAAGAGTCTGCAGAAGATTATAGACTCAGCCAGCTCCATCATGGGCACAACCTTCCACACCATCAAGGACATTTTCAAGAAATGGTGCCTCAAGAAGACGGCATCCATCATTAAGGACACTCACCTGGGACATGCCCTCTTCTTGTTACTACCATCTGGGAGGAGGTACAGGAGCCTGAAGACCCACATTCAATGTTTTAGGAACAGCTTCTTCCCCTCCACCATCAGATTTCTGAATGGTCCATGAACACTACCTCATTATTCCTTTATTAATGTACCATTTAGTTTTGTAATTTATAGATTTTGATGCCTTGCACTGCGCTACTGCCGCAAAACAACAAATTTCACGTCATACGTCAGTGATAATAAATCTGATTCTGATTAAAAACAACAGGCATCTTTTTCAACTTCTGTAATATTTCACATAAAACCCCTTGTTTTAAAATCTACATTATTTTTAAAGTCTATGCTACATAGCCACAAAAGAGGAAATCTTTCTATCAATATATTTCAATATTTTATATTAGGTTGATTTATTTTTCCTGTCCTGATAACGTGATGTGGGTATTAATTATAGTCTCATAAATATTCTATTTAGCCAGTCCTGATGAAGGGTCTCAACCCCAAACGTCGACTGTCCTCTTCCCTCCATAGATGCTGCCTGACCCACTTCCTCCAGCTTTTTGTGTGTTGCTCCAGATTTCCAGCTCCTGCAGTCTCTTGTGTCTCTCTTCTTTACCTAGCTTGGTCTATTTATTTAATTCTATCACTGTTGCCCTAGAGTCACTTAAGTCTTTTCAATCTGATTTTTGCTTTAATTAATTTATTGCTAATTTAATGCCTCTAATCCTCCTTTCGAAACAAAGTGACTTTCTGTGTTTACTTGTTGTGCCATTTAATATTTCATATATCTTAACTTATATCTTGATTAAATCTCCGAAATGCCTTTCATCCAAACTGAGTGTTCCATCACCCTTTGAAGAGAATTCCAAAGACTCACGATCTTCTGAGAGAAAAAACATCACTTAAATAGGTGAATCCTCATTTTTCAACAATGACTCATAGTTCCATATTCTCCCACACGAGCAAACATCCTCTGTATATCCACCCTGTCAAGACCTCTCAGAATCTTACATGGTTCAGGACCTTCTCACTCTTCTAAGCTCCAGCAGAAACCAGCCTTTCTTCAAAATATAACCCATCCAATTCAGGTATGAGACAAGTAAAACTCCCCGGAACTGCTTCCAGCTTAATAACAAGACGATGGAGAAACTCAGCAGGTCAGGCAGCATCACTAAAGGGAAATGGATCATCAACATTTCAGGTCCAGTTGAAGGGTCTCGACCTGAAAAGTGGACAGTCCGTTTCCCTCCACAGATCTACTTGACCCACTGAGTTCCTCCAGTGTCTTGTTTGTTGCTCCAGATTCCAGCATCTTGCAGTCTTTTGTGTATCCAACTTATTTGCATCCTTCCTTAAATAAGCTCTACCTCTTTACTTTTGTGTTCAATTCCCCTAGTAAAAAACCATAGCATCAGTAAGCTTTCTCAATTATCTGCTGTAGCTGCCGACTGGCATTTTGTGAATCATGTACCAGGGCACCCAGACCCTCTGCATCCCAGACCTCTGCAATCTCTCAAAATTAGATATAACGCTCTGCTTTTTCATTTCTTCTCTCATGATGGACAACTTCACACCTTCCACAATAGAATCCATTATCTTTGCCCAAGATATAATCCATTTCTATCTCTTTGTCACCTTCAAGGCTGTTCACCACCATCTGCTTAATGGAAATTATTCATAGATGATAAATGCTGCCTTTACTAGTGACACGAACATCACGTAAATGAATAAAAGGAAATTTCTTGTCCAGTAACACAACTACTTTAAACTCAGAGAGTTATCACAGGAGTCACCAACTCTCAAAACCCACCAACATGGTATACAGTAGTGATTTGTTGCATCATTGACAGTGACTTGCCTTAATGGTATATAGAGTGTAAGGGTGAAATCCACCTCCTCTGTGTTCTTTTGCTGTGATTGTTCCACTGATTCTCAGATTGTGAATTACCACTGGTGTATCTGGACTGCAAATCGGTTCAAAGCTGTAAGTGGGCAAATTCACTGAAGTAGGGGACAATGTATGTACAGGTCCTGCAGGGGCAACTTCTAAGGAGTTGCTGGTTGAACCATCTGCTAGAATAGATTCCTTGTCCTGAAATGATGGTTGTCTGGAAAGAATTCGGATTGTCTCATGGGCCAGAGCGGATGTGGAGTTTGCTAATTTAGCTAAAGTCTCTTCTTTCCCATCATTATCATCAAGAACAGGCTCAGGCCCCAGAGAAACTGGATTTTGGTCAAATGATGGCAAGGTAGCATCTGCATCTGAAAGTGTGGATTCTCCAATGATTAGTTCATCACTGCTTGCATCTTCTGCCCCATCTGAAGCATTAATTAATTCTGTTGGAGACAACCTGTCCACAGCCAGTTCATCAGCCATCGAAAATATTAAAGATTCCGTGGAATCTTTTCTGACAGCAGCATGGGGAGATTCAGGTTCAAATTCCTCACATGAATAGAAAAGGTTTAATTTATCTGGTCTTTGGTGATTAGAGCGACTGGTGATATTTTCTGAAGATTTGTCAACTTTATCGTTTGATTTATTCACACTTCCATCTACTGATGGATTAGTCTCGTCCATATTAGGTTCCAAACTATCAACAACATCATTACTGACAGAATCATCAGCTTTAGGAGTTGGTAACTTTTCATCAATTGCCTCCTTTTGGGGTCTCAAGTGTAAGGAAGTTGGCACTTCCAGATCCAAAGGCTGCTCCATCACATCAACAGTCTTTTTGCCTGACTTTGTGAATATATCTATGATTATACCATTTATCCAATCTGGGTCTGACATTTTTCTAATGAGTGGTATGAGCACATTGCACATGATGAGCTCCCTCACAACAAACCTCCCCGTCCTGGTTTCTAGATTGGGAAAGGGCACCAGCACCTGCAGCAGCAGATCAACAATGCCCCGGGCGTAATTGGCTTCAGTGGCGGGGCTCTGAAGGGCAACGTGGGGCTCGCTCAGCGTGCAGTACGCCTTCCACCGGCAGTGAACGTCCTCCCGTCGCTGGCGGGACACCCTCTTTGCCCTGATGTAAACCTCCAGGTGGCGGCCGCAGAGCAGGAGCACCCTCCGCGCCAGAGCCTTCCTGTCCACCGCCTCCATCCTCCGCTGCAGCTCCGCGGCCATGGCACGCATGGCCCTCTGCACTTCGTCCACGAACTCCGGCTCCTGGCTCACCGTCCGGTACCAGCAGTGCACGAAGTCCCTGATGATCTTGCTGATGGTGTCCTCAACCTCTCGGGCCAGCAGCGCCCCGGCGTCCGCCGGGCCCGGCCAGGGCTCCAGGCTGACGAACCGCTCCAGGTGCACCAGGCTGCCGGGGCTGAGCACCAGCTGCGAGCCCAGCCAGCCGCCCAGCAGCAACAACACCACCCAGGCGCACAGCAGCCAGATGTTGAGCAGCAGCTGGAGCAGGAGGCAGGCCAGCAGCAGGAGCCCGAGGCCCAGCCACCTCCCGTGCACCGGCGACAGGTCGCCCCGGCCTCGCGTCACCCCCGGCATCACGCCGCCGCCACAGGGCCCCGCCGACCGCAGCTGCAGCGCGGCCGCCCGGCGCTGGGGAGACGGAGGCCCCTCGTCTCTAATGTCGGCTGGCGGCTGACAGCCCGCTGGAGGACCTCGTCCACAGCGCCACCCGCAGCCCTGGAGGACCTCGTCCACAGCGCCACCCGCAGCCCCGGAGGACCTCGTCCACAGCGCCACCCGCAGCCCCGGAGGACCTCGTCCACAGTGCCACCCGCAGCCCTGGAGGACCTCGTCCACAGCGCCACCCGCAGCCCTGGAGGACCTCGTCCCCAGCGCCACCCGCAGCCCCGGCGGACCTCGGCACACCAGCGCCACCCGCGGGACTGGAGGACCTCGGC
>JAUZTB010000073.1:28984805-28997332 GCA_034780895.1 Rhynchobatus australiae
CTGGTAATCCAGGGACATGATCTAATGATCTGGATATCAATGCAAACTCTTCATGTTTGTTAGTGAGTTTGAACTTAGCATTACATGCCAAGTATCTTTCATTAACTATTACAGTAAGACTACCCATGTCAGATTATTTAAAAACCCATCAGGTTCACTAATGTCCTCCAGCGAAGAAAACTTCTCATGACTTCAGACTCCAGACTCAGATAAATGTATTTGAGTTCTAACTCCCATTGGAAGCCAAGCGATTGACCTTTACCTCCTCCAACACACCAACCGCGCCAGTGACATTCACACCTCATGAAAGATTAAAAGAGAAAAGAAGGAGGAACTACTCTTTGTGTAGAGTTCTATCACCCTGAGACGTTAGTAATGGAGGAAATCCAAAGGAAGGTTCAAAAAGCAAAAAGCAAAAAGAAACAACGACCAATATTCTTTCTCATCTTATAAACTCCAAGTAATGTTCAATTTAATGAGTTAGTTCGGTATATGAAATGGAGGATGGATTCTATTTGTTCATATTCAAACCTCTGGCTGTACAACAAAACACATGAATTATGGTTTAAATGAACATATTTTGATATAGCAGTATAATAACATGTCAGAAATCTAAGATGTATTTAGACTTTCTTGCGGAATGGTTGCCTTCGAATAATCAGTCAATGTAGTGAAGTAAAAATTGTTCTCAGTAAAATGGAAAAACCTGCTTATAAAATGGATAGTTTGGGGATAATTATTCCCACACTAAAATCAGCTCGAAGGCTGCTATTGATGGCGCCTGCGTTTAATAAGTCATATTTTTAGTTACAGAATCCATTTCCCAGGCACAGATTGACAGGAAAGGGAGTTTATTTTCGTTTGGTGCAAACTTAAATTGAAACTTTGAAGGTGAATTTGATTATTACAGTTTAATTAAATGCTTCGTCACCTACTAATCAATGCATGAATGCTGATTCTATAATTACTTCCAAAAAGTGGTGCTAATATCTTGCATTCCACCCAAACCCCACTAGGGCAGGGCAGGTGCAATGGTTGACTCCTGAGATGAACATCTTTCTCGTTACACTGTCACTGCTGTCAGTGAATCCTGGGCACCAGAACCTGCAACTTCATTCGTTGCATGGTCTGGCTGGGTTAACCCAGGTTTCATGAATAATTAAATTGTAGTTGTTTGCTCTACTGAACAACACATAAACAGCACATAAAATTCTTCTGATATATAAATACAAGGGAAATAGCATGGCTCTGGAGTACCTTTTACAGACAAAGCCTTGCTTTTCCAGATTTATTTGTAGATAATTTTTATATGAGAAACAGAAAGGTGAACAGAATTGAGCAGTTCTGTATTCTGCAAGACTTTAATGTGTGTAGGCACTTCTTAAAGAGGATGGTGAACCTCTAAAATTCTCTGCTTCAGAGGGTTGTGGCGGCTAGATCACTGGGGGTATTTAAAAAGGAAACAGGTAACTTGTTGAAAGATCAGGAAACTGAGGGCAAAGGGGAACTGGCACAGAAGAGGAGCTGAGGCCTGGGGCAGATCAGCTTGAGGGGCTGAATGGCCTACTTCTGCTCCTATTTCCTCTTGTTTCAATGGTTTCAAATCATTTTACATTTTTATTCAGTCTTTTTTCTTTGTGTATTATCGAGCAGGTGCATTGAAGTGGCTTTTGTTTACGTGCTGGTGCTGTTGTGAGAGTTCAGTAATTAATTAAGTCAAAGCAAGTTTATGGTTGAGGCAGCCTCCCTTTGAAAGTACACGATGGCAGGGACTGATGCAATCAATGAATTCATTATCCTAGGTGGCTGAACTATTGAGGACTATGTTTGCTGGGCAGATAATTGATGGTACATCAGCATCTGTGACATGAAAGTCCTCCCCTTGACATAAAACACTCTCCTTGTTGAATCTTACTTCAGTACCAGATTAAAATCTGGAGACTGCATTTCAAAACATCTACTTCCAGCACAGAGTTCAGCTGCCAGAAGAACATGAAGAGATTCCTGGTGTGTGTTTCATGTGTGTTTGTGCCCTTAAAAACCACGGGAGTGCAGGGAGGTTCCATCCCAAGGGCTTCAGAGTTTGCTTAATAGTTTCGGCGATATCACTAACTTCCCTGGGTGAGTACAATCCCAGCAAAACCCAAGAAGCTTATGACCATCCAAGATGCAGCAGCTACTTGATTGTGCACCGCCCCCTCCCCCCTCAATCACACTAATTCCTCTTCTTCCAACACCAGTGTCCTCTGGCAGTAGTAGTTGTGGGCTTCAAGATGCACTGTGGCAATTTGCCAATGTCTCTTCAACAGCACATCACAGATCCTTATCCCCTACCAGTGCAAGCATTAAGCAGCTGTCTGTTATACATGTGTGTGCAGATGTGCTTGCCTGTAAGATACTCAAGGCAGGGATTGTCCCTGTTGGCTTCCGTCTTGCACAGCCCTGGCCACCACCAAGAAAAACACAGGGAACAGGCCCAGGAACATTGTACCATTTTCACAAGGTCCTCTCCAAGGGCACCATGCCTTCCTCAGCACTGGGTCATCAACCTGGAACATCTCACTTGACTGCACTGTGGGCATTCCTTCAACACACCGACCGCAGTGTTCAAAGCAGCAACACAATGTCACCTTCTCAAAGCCAACTGGAGAAAAGCAGTTGATGCTGGCCTTCCAGGAACATGCAACACTTGTTCCTGAATAACAGATGCAGGTTCCAAAAAGGGGAATTAAACCAATTATAAATGTATTCCACCTTCATTATTTTAGAATCATATTCTTAATTCATTGCTGTGTTTCAACACAGCTGTTATGGTCTTACTTGTAAATTAAATAGCTTTCTTCTAGATAATTTGCATCAGTGTGAGAGTTTAATATTTGCTGCTTTTCAAAGTAAACCAGGAATTGATGGTCTCTGGTGGCTGATGCTGAAAAAACACATGTGGCATTTCAAAAATGACCAGTGTTTAGCTCCAGCATGGGAGGGAGGGGACGTGGTACTGTTTTGGAACAAGAAACACCTTGTAACATTCTCATCTGTATTTATCCTTCTGCCAGCACCACTAAATCAGACTGCCCATACATGTTTATTAGTGTTATGAATGGGATCTTCGGGGAAACCAATTTTCTGCTATATTTGCCTTCATTACAACAGTGAGTTAGATGACACGATAACTTATAGCAACACAGCAGTTGCATAACACAATGAAACATTCATTATCCTCTGTATAAAATAGAACAATGTCCATTTGAACCCACATTATCTAATTTATTAAATGACTGTTTTGTGATGAAGTAGAATTAGAATATTTGCTTGGTGAAGGAGCTTTGAACATTGGAAAATGCCTGTAAATTCTGGGTTACAGGTCAATCACTGACTGTAAATAAACAATTGTTTCTTGCTGATAGTAAACATAGTTTTTGAAAGCCTTCACATGGAAGCAACTTGTAATATTATGATATGCCCTGGGCCAGACATTTGTTGTTCATCATTTTTTCTTGAGTAAGACCATCTATAATGTTGCAATCTGTACGGATATGGCTGATTAACCCAATCTGAGCCCAAAAGTTCCTTTCACACCAGTGACAGAGGGGTAGGGGTCCTGATTTTCAAGATTCTCTTTTTCTTCTTGCTTCCTGCATTCTAGCTTCCTCACTTGAGCGAACACCATTTTTTATGTGGGTATGGTAAACAGGATGATTCAATGCTTGTTGTTCCCAGTGGTATATGTCAATGTTGCAGGTCTTCAGAGATATTGAAGAGAGTCTTTGAACCAGACATTATGCATCAGTAAATTTCTTGTCGTATTACTTTAGAAATAGAAGGTGTAATGGGAGGCAAATGGAAGACTATGGTGACTTTGTTTGCTCTGCCTTCTCCCATTAACCGATTGACTAGATGATTTCTACAACTTATCATCACGCCAACTCTGGCCTCAGCCATCAGAGTTATTCCCTTTGTCCTATCCATCCTCCCCACTGCAACCCCACCCTCCCCCCCAACATCTCCCGTACAACTTAAAACCAACTCGTTTTCTTTCTTTCCCAGTTCAGATGTAGGATCATTGACCGAAAATATTAACTTGGTTCCTCTTTCCACTGACCTGCTGATTCTCTCCAGCATTTTCTATTTTATTTCACTTTGCTTTGTAAAGCACCTTGGGATACCCTGAATTGAGGAAGGATCTATTAGAAATGCAAGTAATTCTTCCTTAAATCAGCTTCAAGGAATCATACAGAGAACAAACAGGAGTCAATAGATATTTCAGCTTGAATATTTCATGCTCCCAGATGAAACTTCTATTTCCTTATTCATTTGTGTTTGCGATTTGGAAGACTGAAATGTCTCGCCCACTGTGATAACACATTTAAAACAGTGCAGTGCTCTCACTGTGCTCTTCTGTGTAGAAAATCACCAGTGCTACATTGTCGTAGATGATCCTCAAGGAGTACCAACAACTCCCAATAAGGCAAGAGGGTTAATACCATGGATGTGAGAACACATTTCCAAATGAAATAAGTTGGCATCCTCCTCAGCAGCTTCTCCATTGACCAAGAACCCCTCAAGCAGATGGCAATAAATGAGGAGAGGGTTTCCGTTACACCAGTACAATTAGTGTGGCTCCGGTCAAAATACTGTCCTGAAGAATCAATGAAGTTGATATTTTATTTATACTTGATTATTCTTGGAGAATGAATACATTTGCAGGAAAGTTAAGTCAGTTCAAGGAGGGTTTGGGAAGACAAAAGGTTTTGGTGCTGCCTTTTATCCACTTCCCTGGAGATAGTTAACAAGGTCGATAACTACTTTCCCTCTGATGACTCACAGACTCTGCTGTCTATGTACATTTGCATCAGGTCACAATACACCGACGTTTCCACCTTCTGTGAGGCAAATCATTTGAAATTAACAATTTTGCTTTTTTTAAAAATGATCACAAAAATCACTTTTAAATAAAATTTGCAACTCACTATAATTCTGATCACCTTATAGATTTGTTAGGGTACAGAAGAAGACCACTCGGTCCATCGTGTCTGTGCTGGCTCCCAGTACACCAATCCTGTCAGACCCAATCCCCAACTCTTCTCCTTTAAACTCTGCCAGTTCTTTCAACCACCTGTCCAAATCCCTTTTGAAGGTCCTGATTGAATCTATTTGCAGCAGTCCTTCAGGCACTGAATTCCAGATCCTCACCACCCTCTGGTAAAAACATTTTTTTCACATCCCCTCTTCCTCTTTTGCCCAAAACATTATATCCATGTCCCCAGTCCTTGACTAATGCAGCAAATGGAACAGATTACCTCCACCTATCCTCTGTTATGATCTTCTCCATGTTGATCAAATCTCCTCCCAAATTTCTTGGCTCCCGGCAAAACAAGCACAGCTTCTCCAATCCAACACTGGAGCTGAAGTCCCTCATTCCTGGGACCTTCTCCATTTTGTGCCCTGTTGCCTCTGCTGAGCCTCATGGAATGCCCTGGATACACTCCTTTTGCCCATCCACATAATGAGATCTTCAAAAACCACCAGATGGGTGTGTTGACAACACTCAGCTCTGGCTCACACCTCTCTCCCCACCTACCATGTCCCTGCATAGTCAGATGCTTTCCCAACACCCCATAGTGGATGAGTAGAAATGTCCTGAATCTGAATTTGCGAAGACCAAAACAGACACCAGTCCTCTCTCTGTCAGAAATCTGAGGTGAATCCAATCTGATTTAGTACTGTCATATTTGGCTGCAAGATGAGCTAATGGCCGTACCTGGTGTTGTTTGCCGGACTGCCTATTCCTACTCCTGGAGTATTGCCTTATGCCTCTCCTTCCTCAGGAGGCTAAAGAAACTCGACATGTCCCTGTTGACCCTCACCAATTTTTATAGATTCACTACAGAAAGCATCCTATCCTGGTGCATCACAGCTTGGTACGGCAACTGCTCTGCCTGAGACTGCAAGAAACTGCAGAGAGTTGTGGACACAGCCCAGCACATCACGGAAACCAGCCTCCCATCCATGGACTCTGTTTACACTTATCACTCC
Organism: Rhynchobatus australiae; assembly: GCA_034780895.1. Classification (NCBI taxonomy): domain Eukaryota; kingdom Metazoa; phylum Chordata; class Chondrichthyes; order Rhinopristiformes; family Rhynchobatidae; genus Rhynchobatus; species Rhynchobatus australiae. Next base: position 28,990,842 of record JAUZTB010000073.1, read on the forward strand.
CTTGGTAAAGCAACGAGCATAATCAAAGACCCCACCCACTCTGGACATTGTCTCTTCTCCCCCCTCCCATTGGGCAGAAGATACAAAAGCCTGAAAGCACGTACCGCCAGGCTCAAAGACAGCTTCTATCCTGCTGTTATAAGACTATTGAATTGTCCCCTGCGCATCCTGCCATGTTGCTGTTACATGCTTGCTCAGGCCATACCATGGTTTGAAAATTCTTAATGTTTGTTTATCAAACCTTCCATGACCTCACACCTCTCTATCACTACAAGCACCTCCATTCCTACAACGTCCCCAGACCTCTCCGTTCCTCTATGTCCCAAACTTATTCTCTCTCCAAAATTGACCCTTGTATTGTTAGTTACCAAGCCCCTAAGCTGTGGAATGCCATCCCCAAAACTTCCTGCCTCTCTCTTTGTTCCTTTAAGAAGCTTCTTAGAAAGGTCCACCTTAAGTCTCTGTCCTTTGCAGCCCAAGGTTTAACAATGCATAAAGCTACCTTAAATGTGCAAAGTAAGTAAAGGCGTTGTTGTATTGTGACACAGTTCTCTTCATGTTAACCTGTGAATGAAGCACAGGGAACCTCGTGCTGGACATCACTGTCTCAATCAATTGTCAAGGTGCTGAGGATTACCTTACTCTGTGACAAACCTCGGCAGGGAAGTGAGTTGTGCGGGGAATGCACGGAGAATGTTGAAGGACTTTAACTGGTTCCATAGGTGAACAGAAGGCAGCAGATGGAGAGAAATGTGAGAATGTGAAGTTACTCATTGTGGCAGGGAAAGTAGAAAATTAAATTTTTTAAAGCTTGGTGTGGCACCTGCTCTGCTCAGAACTGTAAAAAATTGCAGAGGGTTGTGAACGCAGCCCAATCCATCATGCAAACCAACTGCCCCTCCATTGATTCTATCTCCATTTCCCCTGCCTCAGGAAAGCAGCCAACATGATCAAGGCTCCCTATAACCCGTCATTCTCTCTTCTCCCCTCTCCTGTCAGGCAAAAGATACAAAAGCTTGAAAGCTCAAGCCACTAGACTCAAGGACAGCTTCTATCCCACTGTTATCAAACTCTTGAATGGACCTCTCAAACATGAAAAGATGAACTCCTGAACTTCTGATCTCTCTGGTCGCGGCCCTTGCACTTTATTTGTCTACCTGAACTTTCTCTAAAACTACAACACAATATTCTGCATTCTGTCTTCTTTTTAGTACCTCAATGTAATTCTGTATGGAATAATGTCTGGATGGCACATGAAACAAAACCTTTTCTCAGTATATGTGACAATAATAAACCAATATCAATGATCTACCAGCTAATGTTTGTGTGCAGAGGGATTTTGGTGTGCTGATTCATGAAAGCATAACCAAGCAGATACAGTTAGGAAGGCAAAAGGTTTATTAGCCTCTACTGCACAGGACTGGAGTACAAGATTAAAGAAGTTCTGTTGCAATTGTTCAGGATTTGATAAGATCCCACCTAGAGTACCACATACTTCACATCTTCATCCCCACAGAAGGACTTATGTGTCCTGGAACTGATGCAGAGTGGAATTGCTGGATTGTTCTTGCTGACCGGTTGAATAAATTGAGGGAATAAGCAGTGAAGGGGTGGCATTGTTAATGAGGCAATTTCCGTTCATTTTATGTCCATGTATGTTCCAAACACAGTAACATTTTGAACTTAAATTACCCTTTAAATACAACAAAGGAAAATATGATAATTATAAGGGGACATTTCAGAGATGTAAATTCAAGGGAATATTCACAGAATCAGTCAATAGAAAGTCAGCATCGGTGTGAAAAATTAGTTTTCTGAGTTTAGTTTTATATCTCTGTTGTGAGACACAATTCTTAGTTTCTGCATCCTAATTTGCATGTAAAGTACTATTCCAAAACTCCTTAATTGAATAAGCATTTAAGGCACCCATTTTTTCCCATAGACAGTGATATATATTTGCTTGTATAAATTGCAAGCTCCATGCATAATATTTGTAAAGCTGTGTTTTTTTCAGTCCTTGAAGTCTTGACTGTTGGTCAAATTTATGTGGCATCAGAATCCTCTGGAAAATTGCCCAATTTACATACCAATCATTCATCAGACTTGGTTTAGCATATTTCCCATCACCCTGTTGCTGTCACAGAGGTGGTTTGCATACTTCAATCACACTCAATGAACAGAATGGCATCAATTTGATTTATCCATTCAAGACCCCTTTTTAATGCTCCAGGAATATGCAATTTATCAACATACAAAGAGCTTTTTATTCATTTACAGAATGTGGGCATTGCTGGCAAGGCCAGTGTTTACTACGCATCCCTAATCACCCCCGAGACGCCTTCTTCCACTGCTGCAGTCTGTGTGGTCCGCCCACAGTGCTGAGGGGTGGGGATTTCTAGGATTTAGACCAAAAAGGTGGAAGAAAATTTCAAAGGATGGTGTGAGGTTTGGAGGGAAACTGCTGCCTTTTCCCTGGTTGGTACACAACCTGAATTTAGTGCTGTCAGACAGGCCTTGGTTAATAAATGCAGAGTATTTTACTAGTGATATATGCTGCAGAATACATTGGTCCTTGCAACATTTTAGAACCAGTGCACTTATATCACAGTCTACATCAAGTTTAATTATTCAAAGACCAGATTGTTTCTCATTATATGGAGCTTCTGGTATGATTGAAATACCTTAAACATGTTCCAACCGATTAGTAATAGTGGTTGTCAATACTTGTGCAAAGGCATATTGCTGAGGAATATTAAAGATTAACATTTAGTCAGGATTACTGAGGAATGGATGTTTTGTTCATGAAACTGGATGGATAGAATAATTTTGACAATTAAGCCTTGAGAAATTTAAATCTTTAAATTACATTTCCTGATTTAACATCTTTTTTCTCTGAACAGTTTTCACCATGGATTCTGTTGGTTTTCCAATGTCCTCTGCAGGGGTTTTAGAGTTGGCCAGTGCAGCTCTCTGTACTCACTGAAGGTTAATAGTCCACTGGACGTGCTGGAGATCGCTAGTGGGGGGGAAACTGAAAGTCAACAACTCCCCTCTAAACATGATCCACAGCAGATGACTGTCCTATGGGCCATTATGTCAGATCAAATTCTGTAGGATGTAACACAGCAGCTTAGCTCTGTGATCCATTTCTTGTGCTAAGCCAGATGATGGCAAAATATTTATCCAGGTGGTGTTTTGGTGTCCGACTGTGAAGGGAAGATGAGTAAACCAGACTCCTGCCCACTGCCATCAATTGTAAAGTGATAATTGATCTGGGTCCACTCAGTCATTCAAATGCCTTTGGGTTTCAAACAGCACATATGGCTTCACAGGTGAGGAACACCACTCAATCTGTGGCTTGTCTAGTCGAAGTTTTCCATGCCAGACCAGACACTAGGGTGGTGCAACAGAAAGATCTGCTGCTTCACAGCTCCAGGTTTCAGTTCGATCCCACCTCCAGTGCTGTCTGTGTGGAGTTTGCACGTTCTCCCTGTGACCACGTGGGTTTCCCCCGGGTACTCCAGTTTCCACCCACATCTCAAAGATGTGCTTATAGATCAGCTGGCAACTTTAAATTGTCCCTTGGTGTTAGTAAGTGAGAAAAGCATCAAAAGAAAGAAGTTGCTTTGAGAAATGTCTTTGTCTCCTTAAAAATATTCAGCAGCTTGGTCTCCACTGCATCTGTGCTGGAGAATTCCACAGATTCACAATCATCTGAGTGAAGACATTTCTCCTCATCTTAGTTCTAAATGCCTTATCCCATACTCTGAGATTATGATCCCTTGTTTTAGACCTGCTTTACCAAGGACACCCAGTCCCCTTTAGACATCAACATTTCCCCATCTCTCACCACTTAAATAAATTCTGTCTTTCAGTTTTTCCACCCGAAGTGGATAACTTCAGATTTATCCACATTATACTGCATCTGTCCATATTTGCAAATCCATTTAACTCACCTTGAAACTTTTTTGCATCCTCCTCACAACCCCACCCAGTTTTGTGAGATCAACAAACATAAAATTCTGATAATCCAGTACCTTGGGACCTTGCTGGTGCCAGACAGGCAAGTTTTCTGGACTATTGGATGTTATTCCTTTTAATACCCTAACACAGCTTAAATTCAGAGAAACAAAGGACTCCAGATGCTGGAATCTAGATAAAGACACAATGATGCTGGAGGAACTCAGCAGGCCAGGCAGCATCCATGGAGAAAAGCAGATGGTCAACGTTTTGGGTCGGGAGCCGCCTTCAGGAGCTCACCTTCATTGTATGTTACACAGTGTTATAATGATTTTTCCTATGAACATGATTAAGTTTACAGGGAGTGGGAAATGTGGCCAGGGTGAGATTTAACCTAGTGTGGGGAAAAGGTCCCCAGTGACTTTCATGGGACCATAGGAAACAGGACCCCCATGAGTCTAAAAGAAGCTTGGGAAATGGGTCTCCAGCAAATTTAAAGGGAGTGGAGGAAGTGAGGTCTCAGGAAAATTGAAGGGAGCTTGGGAACTGGGAAAGAAGTACAGGAACATTGGCTGTCATGAGTTTGAAGGGAATGCAGGAATTGGGGACCCAGTGAGTTTCGAGGGAGCATGGGAAACATCTCCCAGTGAACCAATCGCCAAACCTTTGGGATTTCTGAATAATCGGATCGTCAACTATTGGCATTTTACAGTATTAAATTTGGTTCCATTATCTACATAAAAGAGGGAGTTGATGGGCATTGAAAGAGAATAAGATTCAGGGCTACAGGGAATAATGGCAGTGGGAAAGAAACTAATGGGTTTATTGTGCTGGCATAGACTTAATAGATCAAATATCCTCCGTCTGTGCTGTAATCTGTAAGTAAGATAGCCACAGATTTGATCCTTTACTGTTGTCTGCCATGTCCCTTTTGCCATTCCCCCTAGGACCCAGCCCAGGGCTGTGGCAGTACATCTGGAGATATTGAAAGTCTTGCCAGGTTGTTCCCATTTTCCCCTTTTCACTGCAGGTTTTGGGCTTTCTCTGATACAGCTCTTATTTTGAGATTCTTCTCCAACTGGAAGTTCTGACAACATTCTGCTGGGGATTTTCCTGGGCTGGGCTGGGCATGGCTTTTGTGAGCTATTCTGGCTGTGAGCTTCCAGCACCCCAAGCAGCCTAGCAACAGACAGACGATGTTGCTATTGAAGATCCTTAGAGATGCCTCGTTTCCCACTCACTTTGATATCCTTGCAGAGAACTAAGAGTGAAGAAGCTTAATACACCAAATAAGGCTAAACAATCACAGCTATAAATCTAAGGTAACATCACATGAAGAAAACAAACCTTTATAAAAAATAGTCTGCCTCTTATAGCTCTGGTTCTGTAGGACACATCAAGCTTTCTTTCATCAGCTTAAAAGTGTTTTATCCACAATGAGATACCAGCATTAAGTTCCTTGGTGACAAATCACAGAATCTATTAATATATCTTGAGTGACAGCTGCTTCACATTGCTCCTGCTTAAATCAATATGGTTCTCTACAGCGAGTGGTGATCTTGATTGAATGTAGCGTTGTATAGCTGTGGATGAGATTGCTCTTGTTAACTTTATTTCTGAATAATTCCATGAAAAATATGGCCCAGTGGAATAGCTGAGTGAACCTGTCTCAATCCTTTTAATCTGATGTAAAGTGCCTGGCTTTTGCAAGATTCCATCTTAGCCACATCATAATTCAAATCTGCCACGTGATCAGGGTAGCAGACTAAAGGTGGTGAAAGTGACGGACAAAATGGGAGGCCACTTCCAGCTCAGGTACTAAATATTGCTGCCTTTTTGTAGCAATATTGCTCCCCCACCAAATGATTTGAACAAGGATCCATGTTCTGCACAACATTGCTCTTCTCCCAATTGATAGGCTGTTGAAATTGCTGAGCTCCTGGAGAAGGTCGCACCCCAATCCAAGGGTGCTGCTCTTTGGTGATTGGACTAGCTGTATGTCATCCACACAGTGACCACCATCATCCTGGCATTCCACAACCAAGACCCTCTGGCACTAGGAAGGGAGTTCCCAAAAGGGGGAAAGCAAGGAATGGAATTCTTGTCATGTCTTCTAAATGTTCCCACCCAACTTTATCCTGCCACACCATTTGTGAGCCTTGGACAAGGCAAGGTCAGTTCCTGGCACAACGCAGCCAAACGCAAGCTGTGTCTCACTTGTTGACGACTGCCCACTGATTAAACTCCATGCTAGTCTGCAAGAGCTTCGCCTGTCCCTGAGGGCAACCTTACATACATGTCAATGACCATTTATCAGAAATGTTAACTGTGCTTCCCTTTCCATAGATGCTGCCTGACCTACTGAGCATTTCCAGTGCTTGCCATTTTATAACATTTTCCCTCTTTAAAAGAGCAAAATGATCATAATAAAGTGTGCAGTTTTCACAGATGTTGCCTAAATGACACTGAATTGAGTGGAAAAACAAATTGTGCAGAGGATGTGAAATATCCTCTCTCTGCAGAGATACATA
>JAUZTB010000073.1:30325445-30336359 GCA_034780895.1 Rhynchobatus australiae
TAGATTTTTCTTCAAAGCTGTACACAGAGTGGAGCCAGTTGTATTTTACCTATTATAATCTCTGTCAAGGTTAGTTCAGGCATCACACGTCAGTCCTAATGTTAACTTACACCAGCCTATCCTTTTCAACTCTTCCATTGTTCCATTTGATTATAGCAGCAAAATAGGCAGCGCAACATACTAGCCGATAGTCGAGTAGTGGATGGAGAATCCTTCACTGAAAGCTGCAATTCATATTTCTGACAGGAAAGGAGGAACAGATGGTTGCTGAAAACTATTTTATTCTCAAGAAGCTACAGTTGGCATCTTGCCTTCCCAAGGATCTTCTCTTTATTAAACTGAGGCTTAATTTTAGTCTAATGCAATGCAATTGAATCAAATCTATTTATGTTCTGTGGCCATGCCTTTCTATTGGTAAATAATGACCATTTCCAATTTTGCTAAGAGGTCAAGTACAGCATTGTTCCAGCATATGTAACGTAACCTTGGATAAGTGAACAGAAACAACTCACAGGTGGCAGGAACAGATATTCTCTGCATATAAATAGCACACAGGGGAATGGTATAGGGGTATTACTCATTCATACTTCAGTGTGAATTTCTATCCTTTGGTATCACATTGAATCCTTCCAAGTCATGTGGAGTGTGAACCATATGCAGGCTAATGCCCTGTGTTACCAAAGAGGCAAACTAACCCTATTTGCAAATGGTACTTTTTGTAAGATCAATAAGAATGCTCCTAATTTTTGTGCTAGCCATCTTTACAGAGTGCGAATAAAACTGTTTATCAAGTAGTGGAAAATTATAGCAAGGGAGGACAATCAGGACTTGGAATACTACTGTTTCAAACTCACTGCAGTGGTTAAACAACAAACAGCTAAGGGGGTCAGCACTGTCTTCAGTAGATTGTTTTGGGGTGTAAGATTAATGAGTTAACCTTCTGCAGGATTTTGGCATATTACCCACACGTAACTGCAAATCCATATCTTCTGGTTTGTGGCACAGTCATTGATAATTCCCTTATGGAAGGTTGGAAACTTGATATTGACATCAAATACTTTTAGCAAGTTATCAGCTGGTGTTCCCAAGACTATGTGCAGGCTGCCATTCGCAACCAAGCAGATTTGGCAGCTACAGCGTACTCTTCAACAACCAAGTTCACACTGGCACCACACTGTTACTGCAGCCACAAACAACTCCAATTTTGTGATCCTGTTGCTGTGCTGGCTTTTCCTGTGATCACTACCTTTTTTCACAATTTACCACAATTTGAATCTGATGCAAATCCTCACATCCTTCAGTAAAAAATAATTCACACACATGGTTCCCTCATCCTTCCCAACATACAACCTCCACTGAATGAAGAGCTGCCTTCTTATAGTAGTGATGTGAAAATGCGTCTTCAGCATGGAATGAAACAGGAACATTTCCCAGTTTCAAAGTCAAAGTCGAGTTAATTGTCATATGCACGAGTACATGTATGCACAGGTGCAATGAACAACTTGCCGCAGTATCATAGGCACACAGCACATTTTTTTGCACACAGCATTTTTAAATGGTTTTGAAGGAGATAGAGAATGAGTTGACTGTAGAATCAGCCCAGCTTTAACCTATGGGTGAACCCAGACCGATGAATGAATAAATATAGGCACTTGAACAATTGGCTGGGATGTCAGACTGGGACAAAAGGGGGAAAATCACTCCGATATCAACACTTCGTTCAAATCTCCACTTTTAATTAAAGATGTACCAATGCAAACAACACCAGAGTCTTTGAACCTAGTCCAAATCCTAGAAGATTTGCTCACATTTTAAATTCTGTGAGCAGGTCCAAATTTAGTGGATCAATTAATTAACCTGCAAAGTGAGAATACTTGAAGATGTGTTTCCCTGTCAGAATCTGTTATGGATCCCCTATCCTTCACAGCTTCTAGGATAGGTCTTAGGGGGGTAGTGTTTTTTGCTGAAGGGGAATAGAAACAACCCTATTATGCAAAAGAGAAATATTTAATTTTTTTGGTGATAATCTTAAATACCCCCCTTCCCCAACTAAACCTGTAATGTTTCTCAGCATTGCATTTGTCTCATTGCTGCTACACAAGACTTAATCAATACACTCAATCCTCATTATCCGCAGATCTGTATATTCACAGGGTCAGCCCTGGACCCCATAAATATAAACATATACACATTGAGGAACTAATCATTGTCCATAGAGATACAATGATCAGCTTCCAGACCACTTGTATCAAGAGCCTCCCTGCACTGCATTGCTCCAATAGGGAACAATCATTGCTTGCACAGTTTCATCTTGTGATTTCAAAACCAATCACTTCTTATAGTTATCAATACATTCAATGGAAGTAGTTTATTAGCTTATATCATTTCACTTCTGAACACAATTTGCTATTATCTGTAATAAAGCTCTGCTGGACAAAACAATTTGTCCCAGGCCATAACTGTGGTTTCACATGGTAAATCTCAAACAACCGTTTCCTTTTAGTACTGTAGGCAACTTCTTTTTAAGTGTCAACTCTGTCCTTAGGAAGAACCTAGCCATCACACCTAACTGCAATATACATCTAACCATCACACCTAGAGCCTGGAACCTAGCCATCACACCTATATGCAATATACTAATAATCATTATTCAAAGACAGCAGATGTTTGCTGGAGAGAAATTGGATAAAGTGGGAAGGGAGAAAGTGGCTGCACAAAATGGTTTTAATGAGATTTTTTAAAAGGAAGGCCAAAAATGGAAAGATAGAGGGATCTAATACATGGAGCAGAGAGAAGTCTAATGAGCAGTGAATAGTGTAGCAGAAGGTACAGGGAATACAAAGCAACAGGTACCCAAGGATTGGAATGTGAGGTAGGGGCAGAGGCCTTTAGTCTGATATCCTGTTTGAAAGGATTCTTTTTCTCTGTATGGGTTAGGATGCACACTGTGTAATCAAAGACTGATAATTTGGAAATTCTGTAGTTAAACTCATTTCATCCCTAGCTAACATTTTTGCTTTGCATCCATGAAGCCAGTATTGCCACATGGTCAAACGAAGGAAGGTACACACTGTGTAGACTTCTTAATTCTGACATACATATATAGTTATTTTGCAGCATTGGCATGCATCTAGATCAAGCAAGATTCATCAAGCAAGTCACAAAAGATATAATAATGTAAATAAAATGTCAAATATATATCTCGGAGATTTGGCTAGTTACAACTTCAGGACCCAGGGAGAAGCTTTAAACTTCTCTCTCCATTAGTACGGCCTAATCTGCTGGACATGTCCTGTAGCCCTGAATTTCAGAACTCTTGCATTCCTCAGCCTGTGTTCTCACTCTCCAACTGCTCTATCCTATAGTTTTTAATGAAAACACTGTTCTCATTAATCTATCAACCAGATGATCTACTTTACAACTTATCCCCAGGGTAACCCTGGCCTCAGAGAAAGTCCAAATGAAGGGTCTCGACCCCAAATGTCGACTGACTGACCTCCAATCCACATTCTCCATGTAGCTTGATACTTACTTTCTCTCCTTCCCAGTTCTGACAAGGACTCTGACCTGAAATATTGACTCTATTCCCACAGATGCTGCCTGATCACCTGAGAGCTCCCAGCATTTTTTGAATTATAGTTACTGTAGCCATGGAACAATATGGATATAATAACTATATTTGTGAATGGCACTCATAGCAAAAATGTCCCAAGACAATTCACAAGAGCATTGCCACATTAAAAATATTAATGCAGACTCAAATAAGGATATTTTAGGGTGGATGACTAAATGTTTGGTCAAAGGTGCAAATTTTATGGAGCATCTTAAAGGAAAGAGCAGTGCAAAGGCAGACAGTAAATCCCAGAGCTTGGGGCTGAAAGCACAGCCGACAATGATTAAATATGGAGTCTAGAATTAGCGAGACAATTATCCTTGAAATTACAGAACCAGAGAAGATTACAGAGATGGAGAGGAGGGATTTTAAAACACTTTTAAAATTGGATGGGGGGGGGGGGAGGGTGGTGTCATTGAAAACTACTGAAAGGCCTGGATAGAGTAGATGTGGAGAGCATGTTTCCATTAGAATCTAGGATCCAAGGGCACAGCCTCAGAAGAGGGACATCCCTTTAAAGCTGAGATGAGGAGGAATTTCTTCAGTCAGAGGGCAGTGAATCTGCGGAATTCTTTGCCACAGAGGGTGGTGGAGGCCAAGGCATTGGGTGTATTTAAGGCAGAGATTGATAGGTTCTAGATTTGTATTGGAGTTAAGAGTTACAGGGAGAAGGTAGGAGAATGGGGTTGAAAAAAAACACCCTGATTGAATGGTAGAGCAGACTTGATGGGACAAATGGCCTAATTCTGCTCCTATATCTTATGGTTTTATGGCTATGAGGAGTTGCTTCAGGGCAATACTCTGTCAGTGAGCAGAAGGATGGGATGACAGATTCTGTGACAGTGTGGATGAGGTAAATTCAGAAGCAGGTTATATTGTAGAATTGGAAATAAATTGTTTTGCCATAGCCATATTAAGTTCATTTTCCACTAAACAGGACACTAGGTTTAGATATCACTGGCAAAGAGAAGGAGCGTGATAAACTCGCCCTTTTAATTGAAAAAGAAATGTTTTACGTTCTCTAGTTTGAAATGTTGTTTATTTTCTAATTTAATCAAAGAGGAAGCACATCCCAACTGTTGCTCAAGGAAAGATCATATTAAATGGAAGATTCACAGCCCTCCAAGACCCTTCAGGGAAAAAGAACCAAGTGAAAATCTAGGGAGATTTTATACTCCAAAACACAGAGGATTAATGCAGCACACTGAAAGCTTGTTACAATGCCATCTGTTCATTTCACTGACCATTTCTTATGGATTATAAAGTTTATTGGTTACATAAGCCTTTCAAATTACATCCTGACACTGAAGAGAGGAGCGGAAATGGTTTTGCTAGAGCTAGTTAAAGTTCACTTTAACAAACAATCCATTATGTTCATTTGTGACCAACAATTCTGTATGTGAAGTGCTGTGAAACCACTGCTAATGTTGATACACAGCAAAATAAAATGTTAACCTTAGGTTAAATTTTCAATAAAACCAACTCTGAAATACATTGACAAAACAGTAGACCACAAATAACCATCACAGACAATGCTGAAAGGTGATATCAGTGACATGGCTTTTGGAGTCCATGCAACCATTCCACTTATCTACACTAGAGCCATTGGTTCATGGCCTTCCATGCCTTGGTAATTCAGGAGCTTGTCTAGATACTTCTTAAATGTTGTGAGAGTTTCTGCCTCCACCACCCCATCAGACAATGCATCCAGGAGTTCAACTACTCTGTGTGAAAAACTCCTCCTTAGATCCCCTCTGAACCTTAAACCTATACCCTCATTTTCAACACACCCACCATGAGAAAAGATTCTCACTGTCAATACTACCTGTCCTCCCTTGTAACTTTACACACCTCTGTCAAGTCACCCATTAGCTCCTCCACTCCAGGAAAAACAAATCCAGCCTTTCCAATCTCTCATAACTGAAATCTTTCAACCCAGGCAACATCCTGGTGAATCTCTGCTGCACCCTCTCCAGCACAATCACATCCTTCATATATGTGGTGATTAGAACTGCACAATACTCCATGTGTGGCTAAACCAATGTTTTGTAAAGCTGTGACATGACATCCCTGCACATAATCTATGCATGGCCGATAAAGGCAAGCACATCACATGCCTCCTTTACCACCCCATCGAGCGGTGCTGCCATTTGTCATTTGTTCATCAACACTCCCTGGGGCCCTACCATTTACTGTGCATGCCCTACTATTATTTGACCTGCCAAACTGCATCACTTCACATTGCTTCGTTCAATTTTCCAACTGATCAATACCATCCTGTAGCCCAAGACAATCCGCCTCACTATCTACAACACCACAAGTTTTGGCTTCATCTGCAAACTTACTAATCATACCTCCTACATCCACATCCAACTCGTTAATGTATGTCACAAAAATCAAGGATCCCAGCACCGATCCCTGTGGTACACCAGTGGTCACAGACATCTAATAGGAAAAGCAACTCTCCATGACTACTGTCTGCCTCCTATTGCCAAACCAATTCTGGATCCAATTCACCAGCTTGACCTTGATCTGATCCTCTAAAACTTTGGCCTAACCTATTATAAGGGACCCACAATGGTCTAACTAAAGTTCATGTAGACAATATTTACTGCACTGCCCTCATCGATATATTTAGTTATCTCTTCAAAAAAACTCAAATTAGAGAGACAGGATTTTCCAAAACAAAATAATTCCATCCCTAATCAATCCCTGCTTTCCAAGACCATGACCTTTGGAAATTTTTCTAATAATTTTCCTACCACTAGCTTGTAATTACCTGGCCTATCCCCACTGCCCTGCTTGAATAAAGGAGCCAGATTTGCAAGCCTCTAGTCATCTGGTACCTCACCTGCGGGCAACAGAGATGCAAAAATCTCTATCATGCCCTAGCAATCTGCTGGGAATTATGATGCTTCCAAATCATAATGTTTGCTTCTTTTTCCTTCCAATTTTATCTCCTCACTCTCTTCACCAATTCTGAAGACATTTATTTCTGAGGATGTGTGCAGACCTCATACCTCACTCGAATGACCATGAATGGCATCCACGATGAGCTGTCAGAAGGAGCACGGGACCACTTCAATTCAGCCAAATCCAGCAATCACACACCATTCACCTCCAGGAATTATGGCTGCATAGCAACCAAAATGAGAATCCTGGCCAATATAGTTTACTTTCCTGAAATGGGTTACCAGGGGTAGTAGTGGAATCTGGCAGTTGGGTAGAGTTTAAGAGGATTTGAGACACAAGAATACAAAAGGAATGGAGGAATATGGATGATACGCAGGAGAAGGACATTTAGCATAAATCAGCATCAAGGTCAGCACAACATCGTAGACCAAATAACCTATCCTGTGCTGTGCAGTTCTATGTTAATATGATTTCAGCCATATTTCTAACCTAGCTGAAACCAACTAACCATACATACTGTTCGATGTTCTTGTATCAAGGGGAAGTCCTGGAATGGAACAATACCCTACAACCAAGTTTCATTGTTTGATGCTTGAATGCACTGAGCCCTTAGAAAACTTTTGCTTTAACTGAAGATGTGGTTTACTGAACTACCAGGAGGGAGATTTGTCTTTGGTATTAAATGCATAAACAGTCAGACCTGCCAGTTCTTCTCACCGCCACACAATCATTTCCACTGGGGTTGACACTGACATCCTGAAATGCATTTAGTACTGGTGTGCACAGGCAAATTTCTCCTCCAGAGGACCTTAAATATCATGCTGGAAAATCAGCACTAAAAACAATTAAAATACTCAAAATCTAATATCAAAACAGCACATGTTGGCAATATTTCCTAGTCTTTGACATTTTCAAAGAAAAAGACGAACTGATTTTTGTTTATAAACTCTTCATGGAAACAGCATGTAGCCTACATCCAAAATGCTCACCTGCCACTTTGCTGTAAAGTAAAGCATTTTAATTTTATTTATTTCTGTGACCCAGTCAGCCGTCTATATTACGTATTAAAACTCCTAGTTAAAGACGCATTATAAAATGCACAATCAGTATACATATCACAATAGTTTACTCAATTGTCATTAACATGGCTAGCTGGCACAGAATATTCATGATATCATTGGAGCAGCTTCTCATGATTTTCTGTACAAGATGCATGTTTTGAAGCTGCTGCTATTGGTGCTGTTAAAGGTAGAGTAGAACTGTGTTGGTTTGACCTTGCACAATTCCACCGATCTCCACCATGCACAAGGAAAACGCAACAGCCATTAATCATTGGCCATCATTGTGTGCCTCATTGCAGCAAACTGAAAAGCCATCAATGGCACATCCCAAAAAGATTTCATATCCATAAAAGGCAGTTTTAATGTTTAAGACAAGCTGATTAGTGTTCAACCACCTTCCTTTACGACATCTGGTAATCTACCAGACACAGACTGAGTGACTGATGAAGGCAGGTATTTTTGCAATATTTAAGTAATAGATGAGCACCAGAAGCAACATGGTACAGAAGGCTACAGTCCAAATGCTGAAAAATAGGATGAGTACAGATAGGTACTTGATGGCCGGCAGGGCCACAGTGAACCATGATCTATCATTCTCAATGGCTATAACCAAACATTCTCCTTTTAAAATACTTATTTCACATGTGGGCCACTCATGGCTTTGTCAGTCATACATTGGTCATTTAGTGCCGTCTACGCAGATTATTTGTCACATTTCAAAGAATGAGTTTTATTTTGTTTTGTACACCAAGTTCCAGTCACAAAGATTGTACCACAGGTAATCCAGCAGGGATTACTGGATAATGATTAAGTCAGCAAGCCACAGTAAAAGCTTTGAAAATCAAAATACTGCAGATGTTGGAAATCTAAAACAAAAGCAGAAAATGCTAGAAATACTCAGCGTGTAGGAAGAGAAACAGCTGATGTTTCAGGTCAGAGACCCTTTGTCAGAAGTAGGAAGGAGTCAAAAGAAGCTTGTTAATCTACAGCGAGGGTCGGGGAGTAGGGCACCTCTGATAGGGTAAAACCAGGGTGACCATGATGTAAGCTGTAAACAAGGTTATCTCGTCAATGAGTGGATGGAAGCAGTGAGAGAGTGAAAACTAGACAAAAGAATATAGAAGCTGCGAAATGCAGAGCAAGAGGACATGCCCGGCAGGTTTGGCTGGGCATGTCCTCCACTCCCAGAGAGAAAAAAAGAGGAAGGAAAAGTAAAACAAGATGGCCTAATATCACAGATGGACAAATCAAGTTACCTGAACTTGTAGAATTCAATATTGAGTCCAGAAGGCTGTAACGTGCCCAGAGGGAAAATGAGGTTACTGTTCCTCAAGCTTGTGTTGGGCCTCACTGTAACAGTACAGGAGGCTGCAGACCAATAGATCAGTGTGGGAGTGGGAAGGGGAACCATAGTGGCAGGCAACAGGAAGCTCAGGATCACCCCTGTGGACTGAACGGAGGTGTTCTACAAAGGAACTACCTAGACTGGAAGTGCAAGTGAATCACTGTTTCACCTGGAAGGGTTGTTTGAGAAGGGAAGAGGTAAAAAGACAAGTGTTGAATTGCCTGTGGTTGCATGGGAAAATGTTGTAAGAATTGAGGTGGTTAGTGGGAATGGAAGAGTGGACTCTGGAGATAAGAAAGGAACAATCCCCGCAAAATGCTGACAGGGGACAAGAGGAGAAGATGCATCTTGTGGTGGAGCTCTTTGAAGGTGGCAGAAATAGCAGAGACTGATTTGTTGTTTATGGAGGCTGATGGGTTGGAAGGCGAGTCGGGGTCTTGATTTCTCGATCTGTATCAGTCATCCATCTGTAATATTAGTTCAGCTTGTTTTTTTTCCCCTCTGGGAGTGCAGGACATGTCCAGTGTGACCTGCCACGCATGTTCTCAGGTTCTGCATTTCACAACTCCCAAATTCCTTTGTCTATGTTCTCACTCACTGACCAGATAACCTGTTTACATCTTATCTCCATGGTCAGCCCAGTTGGAGACACCCCATCCCCAACCTTCCCTGCAGCTTTATAAGCTTTTTTTGTCTCCTTTTCAGTTCTGACAAAGGGTCTTTGACCTGAAATGTTGACTGTTTTTCATGGTAAAGCTCATCCTAATTTTGTATTTTAGTAATGAGATAAGTTACCTTAACACAAACCAAAGTTAAAACCTAGGGAACACTTAACTGGTCTATATGATTTAAGGTGAAGTATGTCAGCACAAGAAAATTGAAAACTTTCTCCCTTCAGGAACTCAAAAGTCACCATGAAGTGTCCAAGGCAATGAAGACCAAGTTCAACACTTAGGGGCAAAACATCTTACTACTTTGTTCCAATAAACCTACATTTAGCTCCAAAAATAAGAAAAGTTTCTACATCAGAGTGACATTTTCCATATCCCCCATCAGCCACCTTCTAGATATTCCCAATGAGATTTCAATTTAGCAATAATCAATGCCAAATTACTTCCCACAAGCAACTGAATTTGGCCTGGCCAAGTAATCCTCAAACAGCCAGCTAGATACTTCTATCACATTGTACTTAAATCCAGATTCCAGAGTTGCAAGTTTAGTGCCTATCATTAACATACTCACTGTTCAACCCCACAATTCTCATTTTAGAGCTGATGAATAAAAGGAACAGTTTGTTCAGATAATTCAGTTAAGATATTGCCGTTAAAATTGTGTGTGTAGGATGAACAAAATACACCAATTACAAGGGTTTCCTCATTTTCAGCTGAGCATGTTGTCTTGCTCTCTACAACCCCCCAATTCTAGCTTCTTGTGCACTTCTGAATCGCAATATCACTTATGCTTATGCTTTCAGCTTCCTTGACCCTAAACTCTGAATATGTAACCCTACACCTCTCAAAAACATCACCTCTCCTCCTTTAAAACTTCGCACTGACATCATTCGAGGCTCAATGTCAATTTTTCATTTGACAACATTTCAATCCAACACCTTGAGATTTTTCATTATATTTAAGGAGCTTATATAAACTAAGGTTGCAAATGTAAATCTACTGGAGCTCTTTTTTTTTAATTATGCAACTAGTAGAATAGGGAAGGGAAAACCAGTGAATGTGGTGTGTTGGAGTATCAGAAAGCTTTGATAAAGTCCCACATAAGAGGGTAGTGAGCAAAATTAGAATGTACTATTGGTGCTAATATACTGGCATGGATTGAAAATTGGTAAATAGACAGGAAACAGAGTAGAAACAAGTGGGTCTTTTGCAGAGCAACAGGCAGTGACTAGTGGGGTACCAGAGGGATTAGTGCTTGGGCCCAGCTATTCACAAATTATGTCAGTGATTTGCACATGGGAACTCATTGTA
>JAUZTB010000073.1:30700658-30711433 GCA_034780895.1 Rhynchobatus australiae
GACATTGTGTACATGGACTTTAGCAAGGCCCTGCATAAGAGACTGGTCCGGAAGGGTAGAACACATGGGATCCAGAGTGAGTCAGCCAATTGGACACAAAGTTGTTTTGGTGGAAGGAGTCAGAGGGTGGTAATGGAGGGTTGTTTTTCAGATTGGAGGCCTGTGACCAGTGGTGTGCTGCAGGGATTGGTGCCGGGTCCATTGTTTGTCATTCATGTTAACTAATTGAAAGGGAACGTAGGTGGCATGATTAGTAAGTTTGTGGATGACTCCAGAAGTGGTGGTGTGGTGGATAGTGAAGAAGGGTGTGTAGGGTTAGAACAGGATCTAGATTAACTGGGAATGTGGCCCAAGGAGTACAGGAGTTGGGGCACCATGTTATAGCTGTACAAATCATTGATTATGGAGGGTTGTATGCAGTTCTGGTCACCACACTGCAGGAAGGATGTGGTTAATCTAGAGAGGGTGCAGACAAAATTCACAAGGATGTTGCCTGGATTGGAGGGCTTGAGTTACAAGGAGAGACTGGAGAGGCTGGATCTGCTTTCCCTGGAGTGAAGGAGGCTGAATGGTGACATGATAAAATTGAGAGGCACAAATAGGGTACATGGTCTGTTTTCCACAGCAGAGGTGTCTATAACTAGAGGGCATACATTTAATGTGAGAGGAAGGAGGTTTAAAGGGGATCTGAGGGGTAACTTTTTCCACACACGGAGTAGTTAGCATCTGACTGGTTGTATCACAGCCTGGTATGGAGGCTCCAATGCACAGGATAGCAAGAGGCTGCAGAGGGTTGTAGACTCAGCCAGCCCCATTGCAGGCACAACTCTCTCCACCATCGAGGACATCTTCAAGAGGCAGTGCCTCAAGAAGGCAACATCCACCTCTAAGGACCATTCCTCTAATAGGGAGACCAGAATTGAATGCAATACTCCAGATGTGGCCCAACTAAAGTTTTATCAAATGCAACATAACTTCCTGATTGTTGAACTCAGTACCTCGACTAATAAAGGCAAGCATGCCATATACCTTTGTCACCACTATATCAACCTGTGCAGCACTTTCAGGGAGCTATGGACTTGGACCCAAGGATCCCTTTGCTCATCAACACTGTTAAGGGTCTTGCAGTTAACAATGTACTGTGCCTTTACATTTGATCTCCCAAAGTACAACGCCTCATACTTGGCTGTGTTAAACTCCATCTGCCATTTCTTTGCCCACATCTGCAACTGATCTATATCCCGCTGTATCCTTTGGCAATCTTCTACATTATCCATAACACCACCAACCTTTGTATCGTCTGTGAACTTACTAACCCACCCATGTACATTTTCATCCATGCATTTATATATATATCACAAACAGCAAAGATCCCAGTATGGGTCCCTGCAGAACACCATTAGTCATGGATCTCCATCCAGAAAAAAAATCAATTAGATTTCTTACAGAGAAAGCAGAGGGGAAATAGGATTGATCCAAGAGCCAGCATTGCTTCAAATGGCCAAAAACCTCCACCTGTGCCGTAAAAAAGATCATTAAATTAAATATCCTAGTTTCTAATGATCTGGAATGAACAATCTGAAAGGGTGATAGGATATTTGATGGTGATTTTGGGAAAGAGAAGTTGATGCCTGTACAAGGAAAAACTTGCAAGAGTTGGGCCAGGTGTGAGGGGGGGGTGAACAGTCTCCTCTGTGCTGCACCAGTCATTGACCACACCAACATTACAAGCTCCTTAATATGGAAGGGTAAAACACATTCACAAAGAAAGTGGGGAAAAGCACGGCTGTTCTTTATAAAAGGAAGGGTTGTGCATTTGTCTCCATCTCCTCTCCTGTGTCTGGCTGCTTTTCTGAGGCACAGTATCACAGACATCGTTTCTACACTGGCAGGCCAATTGCCAATCGTTCTGTTGGTCTTTTGGGGTCTGCTCAGACCACATCAAATACCATTTGTTTCATGCAAATTCACACAATTATGACACACGCAGACTTTTTAGGAACGAGATAGAAGCTGGAATTTTACCCAAAAGCTGGAGGTGTTGTCAACATTCAATGACTGACTGATCAGAAATGGAGATAAGGCATACAATGAGAGCTACATAACTTCAGCTGAACACAGCGATGGCATGGAATGATTGGGGTTTGTGACGTCTGCCAGATGGCCCCAGGCAGCCCAAAGAACGTCAGCTTGCACACTGATATTCAAAGAGCTGCTAATCTATTCACCACATTCCCATCCCTGAGATCTGATGGAATATCTCTGCATTTAAGGTTCATTTCACAAGTTCAAAGACAGCTGTTTGCAGCATTTAATAACTCTACAGATTTACCAAAAAAAAATCAGTTTTAAATTCTTTAATGGAAGCGTTTCATCAGGGATGCTGACAGATGCTTTTCAGACAAACACTTTGGGAAATATCAACTAATGAATCATATGTGACTACACAATACTTGAATATCAGATGGATTATGATGCACCTTAGAAGGATACATTTTCATAAATAAATCATGCAGTATTTTTCTATATGGGAGAACATCTGCGTTAGTAGGATCTAGTAAAGAATTATGTGCCATCAGAAATATGAGAAGATTGTATTAATTTGCACAGATAATGAAAAGAATAGATTGAAACTATACCCGACTGCCCTGTGCTCTTCCCCAGTAACAGGCACTCCCCAGCAACATCCGCACCCAGTTCCATCTCTCCCCTCGCCTTGCCAATGTATTACTTCTTGATGATGAGGTGTGCAAGGATAGAAGTTACCCCTAATCACACAGCTTGCCTGGCAGTGCCTCAATTTCCCCTCCTTGGGTTACTCTGAGGCCATATCCTGTCCCTTAATGTTATCTGCAAGTTGGGAGGTCAACATACTAATTCACCACCTGTCAAATTAGGGTGAGGGTGATGCAATTTATATCAGTCAAAACCCTGCAGTTGTGCACATCCCACCACCCTGCGCTCTCGGTGGTGCAGCAGGTAGTGCAGCTGTTCCAGTTCTAGCAGCCAGAGTTAAATTCTGACCTCCGGTGCTGTCTGTGTGGAGTCTTCAAGTTCTTCCAATGACGACAAGAGTTTCCTCTAGATGCTCTGCTTGAACCCACATCTAAAAAGGGTTGTTCAGTTAATTGGCCACTGTAAATTACCCCTAATGTCAGCGGCTGGTGGAAAAATCAGGAGTGTGTGGTGGGAGTGTTAATTGGCCTGTGTGAGAATATTTTATAGTGAAAGTGGGGTGGGATTAAACAGGATTGCTCTGAGAGCCAGCATAAACTTGATGGACTGAATAGCCTCCTCCTACATCACAAGGAGGAGTGACCAGGACCCAGTGCGCTGCATTAGAGCCGTTTGTTCCCTGATAAGCTACATCCACCTTTGTTGTATCGCCCATCTCTAACTGTGCCATTGCTGCCAAAATCCTTCCCGTGGCTCAGATCACAGTTCCCTTTTGTCCACCTCAATCTCCACTCCACATAAACTCCCCAAACCTCGCTGGTCTCATCCAGTCTGGCTCGTGGTTGCTTATTGTTTCAACTCTTGGTTCTGAACCTCTTGCTGCATCCTCAAGTGATTTGCCCATACTCTCAGTGCAACATGTCCCCCAGTGCCTTGGAAGGGTTGGAAGGAAATTAAGGAAAATGATTTTCACCTCAGAAAGTGTTAGGGGTCCAGAACCCATTACCAGAAAAGATGGCAGAGGCAGAGACTTATCACATTTATAAATACTTGGACCTACAGGGTACAGATTTAGTGCCAGAAGGTCAGGTTATCTGTATACTAGGTAGCATATAATGAGAAGCTTTACCTCCTCCAAAGGGGATATCTCCTTCCCAAGCAGTCACAGCCAGATTGAACTCAGAACTCTGGGTGTAGTCTAACATTAACACAGCTTGCATTCTTTTGCAGTCCAGGGACTTGAGATGAAGTTAGCTGCAGGCACAGTCAGTTTACGTAAAAGACAGAGACAAATCAAGGAAACAGAATGCAAGGACAGAACTACAGTGACTTCGCCCAATAAAGGCAGGGTAATTTCTCCAGAAAGGTTCAGTGAATGGAAGATACTTGTGTATATACAAGTAAAAAATCACTCTTAGTTATTTATAACTATAGGATCAACGGCCATGAGAGAGGAACAACCCCAGACATTTCTGCTGGAGCTGGGAAAAGACCAAGTCACTGTGAGCAGCCTTTGGATATGCAGTTAAATTTTATTCTGTAATAATTGGACTGGAACAAGGGAATCTTATAAGCAGTTTAAAAATAGTTGTATCCATTCAATCAAGTCCAGAGGCAGGTTAGGGAGCAGGGAAGCAAAAAACAAACTGCTGGAGGAATCCAGGCAGCATCTGTGGAGGAAATGGACAGAAAAGGTTTTGGGTTGAGACCCTTCATCTGGAGGAGATGGTCAGTATAAAGAGGTGAGGGGAAGGAGTGGAGTAAGAGCTGCTTAGTGATAGGTGGATCTAGGTGAGGAGGGGTGATAGGCAGATGGAGGAGGGATGAGTGGAAATAGTGACAGAGGCTGGGAGGTGACAAAGAGTGGAGTGGCAGATGCGAACATTAGGGGCAGGGGGACCAGTGGAAGGAGTGTGAGAGTGATGGCGGGAGGGCCGGGGGGTGGGGGTCGGTGTTGGAGCAACTGGGTAAATCACAGGGAGAGAGAAAAGGGTCGGAGGGGGAACAGTTTACCTGAACCTGAAATGTTCATGCTATTGAGTTGTAGACGACCCAGGCAGAACATACTGTTCCTCTAGCTTATGTTTGGCTTGACACTGGCAGTGGAGGAGACAGGATGACGACAGGTTGGTATGTGAATGGGAGGACAATTTAAATGGCTGGCAAACAGACACTCCAGAAGGCCATGGGGGACAGAGGGCTTGCAAACTCAACCGCATGTGTTCTATTGCAAGAGGCCTCATGGATAAATCACACAAGTTAGAGCATGGATCAGCACATGGAATTATGTTACTGCAATCACAGAAATGTGATTTCTGGGGAAAGGGAAGGGCACAGGGAAGGGCAGGGCTGGTAGCTTAATGTTCCAGGGTATATGTTCTCCCCCAGGCAATTCTGTCCCTTGGATTCACTGCCCCAGGGGGTTCCCCTCATCATGTTTGGTACACAGAGCTCCATTCCTGCAACCCATTTTCTCCAGGAACGTACAGTCTTGGGTCCATTTGTGCAGAAGATCCGAGCCAGGGAGTTTTCTGTTCTCTCCTCTTAGGAGAAGGATGGCCTGGTTCAATAATAAATTTTCATTGATGACCAATATTTGACTGATTGTTTTAAATTATCCAAGAGTCGACAGCCCTGCTAGAGAGGTGTTGTGGCAAATGAATGTTAATTAGATTGTAGAATCCATGAAGTGTGCTAATGCTTTAGGATCCAATGATTTTAGCAGTATTTCAAAAATGTAATAATTGTCCCATTTCTAGCTTAACACAGAAGTAAATTAAAATATCTTAATTTTGTAATTATATTTCTCACAATTCATTAGTGATTTGATTAAAGATCACTGTAGGATTTGTTGACTGATTTTTAGAAGCAGAGTCTGCTTGTTCTGCCCCTCCCACATTGCAAAGTAACCAAAAGACATAATCCCTTGGTCTTGTCTGCAGGTCATTGCGAGTACAGGAAAATGAAACCATTACTAAGAGTGCAGCAAGGGGCTAAATTAGGGGAGAATGAATCTGATCAGATCGGTACAAATGCTTTTTAATTCATCCTCGATTCCTGAAGAACGCAGTGGGACTAAAATCTTCTCATCAAATTCTGATAAAATTTTAGGTGAAGACAAATTCACTGCTGCCACAAGCCTGTGTTTAAGTGCAATATAGTTTTGTACGGTTAAACAACACTTTCATTTTTGACCTTGGATTAGTTTGACGCAGGGAAGCTGATTTTCACATTATGTCTTTTACTGGCTCAATAACTGTGCAGGCTCAGAGACTGAATGTGCGTCACAGCCCAACAGTGTAATAAATGCGAGCTCCCACTGGACCAGACCTCTTGCTCCTACTTCATTTCTGTTCATCCACTATCTTTTAATTGACACTGATTCACCACAGCAACCAGTAATAATGGAATGCGATAAACCCTACAGGAAACCCATTGCATCCTATTAACAGACAGACTTCCCATCACAGCCACTAATTTCAATCCTGATCTACTCCAAGGCTATTATTAGGTTTGTGAAACAGATGATTGATTTTTGCCTTGTATGAAAAATCACATTTTTAGGATTAAAAATACATAATCAATCCAGACATTTGCTTCACGTCATTTACTGCTTTCAGCAAAGATCTTGCCTTTGTTCTGTACTGGCTGCATTGACAAAGAAATATTCTATTCCCCAACTTTTCATCTGGAGCTTTGGCAACCTGCAGTATCCCAATGATTCCAAATTCTGAATGCTTCACATCCCGCTCCAATTAGTCAGGTGCCAGCCCTGCTCAGTCACTAACACTTACCCTGGGCTAGGTACTTGCCCCAATTCTCCTGCAAAAATTGTTGCACATAATGCTGTGCAAAACTGAGTGAGTGTTGCATTGTCAGAAACAACTTTTTCATGTGAGATATTAAACCAGGGCCTTCTGAGGAGGCTTTATTTTTAAATTTGTTTCTGGATCTGGGTATCAGATGAAAGGTCTTGACCTAAGACACCAGCTGCCCATTTCCCTCCACAGATGCTGCTCTATCCACTGAGTTCCTTCAAGCAGCTCGTTTTTTGCTCCAGATTCCATCATCTGTAGTCTCTTGTGTCTCCAGAGACTTTTGTATCTTTGTTAGCCACAGGCAAGGTACTGGAAGACTGGAGGACAGCTAATGTCGTTCCTTTAAGGAAGAGCAACAGATATAAGCCAGGGAATTATAGGGCGGTGGGGTGCAGGGATTTGACTGGAAATGTCAACTGTTCCTTTGCCCCCCTGCACACCCCCCCCTTCCCACCACCACCGATGCTGCTCAACCTACTGAGTTCCTCCAGGAACACAAACAAACTGCCGGAGGAACTCAGCAGATCAGGCAGCATCTATTGAGGGAAATAAATAGTCGACGTTTCAGGTCGAGACCCTTCATCTGACACCCAGATCCTGAAATATAAATTTAAAATGAATGAAAGGTCTTGACCTAAAACATTGACTGTTTGTTTCCCTTGATAGGTGCTGCCTGACCTGCCAAGTTTCTCCAGCATCGTGCATGTGTTGCTTCAGATTCCAGCATCTGCAGAATCTCTTGTGTCTCCATGTCTCACAAATTTGATTGAGTTTTTTCTGAAGAGCTGGTAAAGAGAATTAACAAGGACAAGGTGGTAGATATTGTCTGCATGGAATTTAACAAGGCATCTGACAAAGTCCTGCATGGTAGGCTAGTCCAAAAGGTTAGGACACCTGGAATCCAGGATAAGTTAGCCATTTAGATACAAAATTTGGTTGGTAGTAGGAGTTAGAGGGTGGTAGAACATCAAACAGTACAGCACAGCACACAATGTTGTGCCAAACTAATTAAACTAGAAACAAATGCCCAACTAAACTAATCCTTTCTGCCTACACAATGTCCATAACCTTTCATTTCCTGCACCTTCATGTGCCTACGTAAGAGCCTTTTGAATGCCCCTATTGCATTTGCCTCCAACACCACCCCGGCAGCATGTTCCAGACACCCACCATTGTGTAAAAAAACTTAACCCGTGCATCTCCTTTGAAATGTCCCCCTCTCACCTTAAATGCATGCCCTCTGGTATTAGACATTTCAACCCTGGTAAAAGATATTGGCTACCGACTCGATCCATGCCTCTCATAATCATATAAACCCACATCAGATCTCCCTTCAGCCGCACCAGAGAAAACAACCCTAGTTTGTCTGACTTCTCCTTACAGCACATGCTTTCTAATCTGGGCAACGTCCTGGTAAACCTCTTCTGCACCCTCTCCAAAGCCTCCACATCCTTCCTGTAATGGGGCAACCACAATTAAATGCAATACTCCAGATGCGGCCTAACTAGAGTTTTATAAAGCTGCAACACAACTTCCCGATTTTTGAACTCAATTACTCTACTAATAAAGGCAAACATGCTGTACGCCTTCTTTGCCACCCTAAAAACCTGTGTAGCCACTTTCAGGGAGCTATAGACTTGGACCCCAAGATCCCTCTGCTCATCAACACTGTTAGGGGTCCTGCCATAACTGTGTACTGTCCCTTTACATTTTATCTCCTAAAGTTCAACACTCCACATTTGTCTGGGCTAAACTCCATCTGCTATTTCTCTGTCCATGTCTGCAACTGATCTATATCCCACTATATCTTTTGGCAATCTTCTACACTATCTACACCACCACCAATATTCATATTGTCTGCAAACTTACCAACCCACCCATCCATGTTTTCATCCAGGTCATTTATGTAGATCATAAATGGCAGGGGTCCCAGTACGGTTCCCTGCTGAACACTACTAGTCACAGACCTTAAGTCCCATCGACCTCTAGCCTTTTGTCTATAGGCAGGCCAATTCAGAATCCAAATGGCCAATTCACCATGGATCCCTGCATCTTAATCCTCTGGATGAACCTCCCATGAGGAACCTCCCAATCACCTTACTAAAATCCATGTAGACAACATCCATAGCTCTACCTTCATCAATCACCTTTGCCACCTCCTCGAAAAACTCAATCAAGTTAATAAGAACATCTAGCCCTGCACAAAGCCATATTGACTGTCCCTAATTAGGCCATGGATTTCCAAATGCTCATAAATTCTATCCTTAAGAATCCTGTCCAGCAACTGCTCTACCACTGATATGAGATTCACAGGTCTGTAGTTTCCAGGATTATCCTTATTTCCATTCCTGAATAACAGAACAAGATTAGCTACTCACTAGTCTTCCAGGACCTTGCCTGTGGCTAGAGGGGACATGAAGATATTGGTCAAGGCCCCAGGAATCTTAGAGAATAATAGAACAGTACAGCACAATACAGGCCCTTTGGCCCACAATGTTGTGCCGACCTTTAAACCTCACCTAAGACTATCTAAATGCCTGACCTTCAGCATAGCCATGGACAAGGCTAGGAGCAGACATTATGGGAAAGTATTTAATTGGGGGAGGGCAAATTACGATGGTATTAGGCAGAAACTTGGGAACGTAAATTGGAACAGATGTTCTCTGGTAAATGCACCATAGAAATGTGGAGGTTGTTTAGGGACCATTTACATGGGGGTTCTAGATAGTTTTGTCCCACTGAGATGAGGAAAGAATGGTAGGGTGAAGGAACCAAGGTTAACAAGAGAGGTGGAACATTTGGTCAAGAGGAAGAAGGTTTAGAAAGCAAAAATCAGATTGGGCTCTTGAGAGTTATAAGGTAGCCAGGAAGGAGCTTAAGAAGGGACATAGGAGTGCTAGAAGGGGACATGAGAAGGCCTTCACAAGTAGGGTTAAGGAAAACCCTCAGGCATTCTACACATTTGTGAGGAACAAGAGGATGACCAGGGTGAGAGCAGGACCACTCAGGGATAAGGGGGGAAATATGTGTCTTGAGGTGAAGGAGATAGGTGAGGTCCTAAATGCTTTGCTTCAGTGTTCACCAGGGAGAGGGACAGTGAGGTCAGCATAGAACAGGCAAATGTGTTGGAGCATGTTGAGGTTAAGAAAGATGAAAAGATTTGGAGAAGCATAGAAAACTCCCTGAGGTCTGATAGGATTTCCCCAGGTTATCATGGGAAGCAAGGGAAGAGATTGCTGAGGTGTTAACGATGATCTCTGCATCCTCCCTGGCCACAGGAGTGGTACCGGAGGATTGGAGGATGGCAAGAGTTGTTCCATTGTTCAATAAAGGTAAAAGGAATAATCCTGAGAATTATAGACCCATGAGTCTTACGTCAGTGTTGGGCAAACTACTGGAGAGGATTCTTAGAGACAGAACTTACGAGCATTTGGAGAAGCGTTGTCTCATTTGGGATAGCCAACATGGCTTTGTGAACAACAGGTCGTGCCTCACAAGCCTAATAGCGATTTTCAAGGAGGTGACAAAACAAACTGATGAAGGTAGTGCAGTGGGTGTGGAAAGATTGAGCAAGCGGGGGCTTTTCTGAGCAACAGGGGATGAGAGGCGACTTGATAGAGGTATATAAGGTTATGAGAGGCATAGACAGAGTGGACAGCCAGCACCTTTTCCCCAGGGCAGTAATGGAGGAAATTTCAGGGATGATGTCAGAAATAGATTCTTTTACACAGAGAATGGTGGGTGCCTGGAATGCAACCTCTGGGGTTGGTGGTAGGGGTCGATACATTAGGGTAATTTAAGAGACTCTTAGATAGGGCACCTGGATGAAAGAAAAATACAGGGTTATGGGAGGTGAAGTAGAGAGGGGGATAGATTGAATGGGAATAAGGTTTATATAGATTGGCACAACATTGTGCACTGAAGGGCCTGTACTGTGTTGGAATATGGTTGAGTTTTTTGATGAAGTGACGAAGAAGGTTGATGAGGGGAGAGTAGTAGATATAGTATATAAGGATTTCAGTAAGGATTTTGATAAGGTTCTGCATGGTAGGCTGCTCTGGAAGGTTAGATCACATGGCATCCAAGGAGAACTAGCAAACTGGATACAAAATTGGCTGGATGGAAGGAAACAGAAGGTGATGGTGGAAGGGTGTTTGTCAGACTGGTCTGTGACTTGTGCTGCGCCCCAGGGGTCAGTGCAGGGCCCATTGTTATTTGTCATCTATATTAACAATTTGGATGAGAATATACGAGGAATAGTGTTACGGACTAGGACTATTA
>JAUZTB010000073.1:31004178-31015647 GCA_034780895.1 Rhynchobatus australiae
CTAATATGGCATTCTCTCTGGTTGGCCTGTCAACATACTGTGTCAGGAATCCATCCTGGACACACTTAACAAACTCCGCCCCATCTAAACCTTTGGCGCTAAGCAGGTGCCAAACAATATTTGGAAAGTTGAAGTCTCCCATTATAATAACCCCTGTTATTTTCACATCATTCCAAAATCTGCCTCCCAATCTGCTCCTCATTATCCTTGCTGATACTAGAGGGTCTATAGGATACTCCCAGGAGGGTAACTGCTCCTTTCTGGTTCCTAACTTCCACCCATATTGACTATAGAGGAGGATCCTACTAAATTATCTACCCTTTCTGCAGCTGTAACAGTGTCCCTGACCAGTATCGCCATCCCTCCTCCTCTTCTCCCACCTTCCCTATCCCTTTTAAAACACTGAAAACCAGGAATATTCAATATCCGTTCCTGCCCCGATGTCAGCCCCGTCTCTGTAATAGCCACAATATCATAGTCCCATGTACTTATCCAAGCTCTCAGTTCATCTCACTTATTCCTGATGCTTCTTGCATTTAAGTAAATGTACTTTAGTCCATCCACCTTACTACTTTTCTCGCCTGTATTCTGCTTCTCCTTCCTCAAAGCCTCTCTACCTGACTTTTCCCCATCCACTTCTTCCTCTGACCTACTCCTCTGGTTCCCTTCCCCCTCACAATCTAGTTTAAACCCTCCTGAACCACCCAAGCAAACCTGGCTACAAGGATATTGGCCTGCCTCAGATTCAGGTGTAACCCGTCCTCTCCGTGCAGGTCCCACCCTCCCCAGAAGAGATCCCAATGATCCAAAAATCTAAAACCCTCCCTCCTGCACCAACTCAGCCACACATTTATTTGCCATCTCCTCCTATTCCTGCCTTCACTATTGTGTGGCACTGGCAGCAATCCCGAGATCGCTACCCTTGAAAAATCTAAAACCTTGCTCCCTGCACCAACTCTTCAGCCATGCATTTATTTGCCATCTCCTCCTATTCCTACCTTCACTATCATGTGACATTGACAACAATCCCAAGATTGCTACCTTTGAGGTCCTGTTCTTCAGCCTTCTGCCTAGCTCTCTAAACTCACTTTTCAGGACCTCATCCCCCTCCCTACCTATGTCGTTGGTACCAACATGAACCACGACTTCTGGCTGTTCTCCCTTCCCCTCAAGAATCCTGTGGACCCGATCAGTGACATCCCGGACCCTGGCACCTGGGAGGCAACATACCATCTGGGATTCATGCTCACTGCCACAGAACCTCCTATCTGTTTCCCTGACTATCGAGTCCCCTATCACTACTGCATGTCTCTTTCCCACCCCTCCCTTCTGAAGACAATGGGTCCATGTCCTTCCTTAGAAACTTGAACTCAAAAACGTAGACTTGGCATTCAGTGTGGCTCTGAAGGGTCAGCAGAAGTGCTGTCATCCAGAAGCAAGAAAGATTTTATGTTTTTATTTTGGATTTCTAGCATCTGCAGTTGTTTTGATTTTCTCATGTATACAAATTAGCTGCCACTTTATCTCCATTTCCAAAAAGTAATTCAATAGACTTAAAAGAACACTGGGAGGTTCTAGGGAAGCATGAGCTGTTAAACAAATGACAGTTTATTTTATCTGGCTGACGCCTGTAGAAGACATGGATTGCGTAAACTGCCAGCTGATGAAGAGTATAAAAAAGCAGCTTAAAGTTGTTGGAGCTGCATTAACACCAGTTTAATACTGCTGAAAAGCATACAATAAAACAAACACATACAGGTCCTCCCCAGCTTACAAACACCTGACTTATGTACACATCGTACAACTGAACGAGCATTTGGGAGGTCGGCGGGATGAATTTGCCGGGTGCCTGCAGGGCTGTATTTCCGACTTGCGATTGAATAGTTCTCAGGAACGGAACCCCATTGTAACCTGGGAGGACCTGAACAAGGTTTAACTTATTTGATAATTATTAACACTTCATCCATTGGTTTTATTTTACTAGTAAAATATTTTCTTCTTTTCTCAAATGCAATAAGCAAATCAACAGCAGTATCCTTTCTCAGGCCTCTAATTATACTCAGTGGGCTCCGACAGGTGGACTGCATTGTACTCATGTCTGACACCAGATTTCTGAGCAGACACCTTACACAATACACCATCCCAGCAAGAGTTTACCAGAAGGTTACCTGATCTCCCTTTTGGTTCCATTTGAATTTAGTTCAATTAGGTTCTGTCTCATTTCTGCATTGAAAGTTCCCCCATTTTCAGCACTAATTGCTCACTCTGTATAAAGTGGTATGGAGAAAGCAGTTCTCTGAAGGGGCCTTTAAGCTTTGCTGCAACATTGCCTCTGCCTCAGTTCACCTGCTGCCAAAAGCCTTGTCAAGGTCTTTGTCACCTCAATTTTTAACTATTCTAATGAACTGGTTGCCCTTCTTTGTTCAAATCTCTGTAAACGTGAGGTCACTCAAAACTCTGCTCCCCCTATCTTAACCCATACCAGGTTTCACTCAACTATCCACCCAAGTGGTTGCTACCGATACTGCCTCCCAGTTAAACAATGCATCAAATTTAAAATGCTCACTCTCACTTTTGAATCCCTCCTTGGCCTTGCCCCTCCAATGGTTATCCTCCTCCAGCCCAATAATATGTGGTCCTCTAAAGCTCAAACACTTGGCAAGTCTGAAATAAAATCGCTCTACCAATAGTAATTGTGCCTTCCAATGCTGTAAAGTTCGACAGTGTTCCTGTAAAGTTGTTTGTTTTGCATATTTATTGTATTCTACTCATAGATGTTGGTCTTGCAAGTGGTGAAGCTGGTGAAGTGAATGAAGAGAAAGCTAGGAAGTGACAGCATAACTTTCCTTAAACACAGAGCTTCTTAAAAAATGAGTGAAGGTAAACTTCTGCATGATTGGCTTGCATTGATCTACCACTGAGACCTTGGTAGAAGAAGCACAGAAAACTCCATAAATAGAATTATAAAACCATAAGGCACAGATGGAGGCCTTTCAGACAACTGAATGACTGCCAAGTCTCTATATTAGTCCCATTATTCCACTTTTTCCCATAGTCCTACAAATTATTTTCCTTTCAAATGCCTCTCCAACTTCCTCTTGGTACCTCTGTTTGACTCCAGTTCTATGCAGTGAGTTCCAGATCATCACTATTCTTCACACAGTAAGTCTTTACTCACATGCCCCTGTATTTTTGCCTATCACTTTAATACCGTGGACCTTGGTCTTTGACACTTTCCATTTCAACTTGACTTAAATTGTACACCTCTGTCAAATCGTCCTCCAACCACTTTTGCTCCTTATGGGTTCCTTACACACCAGACCATCTATGAGGGGATAATGGAAGTCTGGGAAATCCCAACGGAAATTCTACCCAGCATAATTTTGGACAGAATGAGTTGACACACCACTCATTTTGTGTGAAGTTGCGCAAATTTGCATAAAATATTTGTGCACTGACATTGAAGTAGAGGGCAATTTTGGACTTAACCAGTTGCTACCTCTGTACATGTGGTTTCAATTTCATTTACATTTTCACAGAGAAAAACATTATTTTTAAAAAAAAGAGGTTAATTGAGGTGGATTTTATTTTGGGACCTCTCTGTAAACACAAAATCAACCAAAACTCTGCTGGCCACATCTGAACTCACATCAGAATTTGCTCTGCTATTGCCCCTTAGCTTGTTGACCTACACTGGGAATTGTTGTGTCATCTTGATTTATTATTTAATGATGTCCTACTAAATGTAACTGAACTGAGCCAAGCCAAAACTGGATTAGCCATGAAGATACCTAGCTAGATAGGTAAACCGCTTGTTGTGACACCAAAGAATCAAAAGATCGAGGATCCTTTTGCCTGCCTGTGCCAATTTAACAGTTTTCTCTGAAAAATGATGGAGAGTTTTTGTGGCCTCAACTTAGAGGGATGAAAACATATCAGCTCAGAATGTGTGCTCCTGTGCACTGGGCACACGTCAGGTGTGAGGAGGGCTCTACTCAGTCTTGAATCAATAAGACAGAACAATTTGCCTGAGACATGGTCTCAGTGTAGAGGAATGGCTATCAGAAGCCTAATTACCAGCCTGAAGTCCACGCAATCCATTCCCTTGACTTATTTATTTCTAACCCATTCTCTTTGATGTGCCCGTTAATTCCCCCTAATTCACCAACCACCCAGCTACATTAGGGGTAATTTACAGTTGCCAACTAACTTACCAACCAGCACATCTTTGAGATGTGGGTGGAAACCCAAGCATCAAGGGAAACCCATGTAGAAGAACATGCAAACTCCATACAGACAGCACTGGAGGTCAGGATCAAACCAGGGTCACTCTAGTTGTGAGGTTCCATAGCTACATGTGACACCACTGTGCTATAACAACTAAACAGTACTTCAGAAAGGGTAAAATCCAGAAATCAGTCACTGGAGGTAAATGTTCTGAAGTTGTGTTATGCAACCAGCAGGGTGTTGCACAAATTACAACAATCAGAACAATGGTGCTGAAGGTTCTTTAAAAAATATCAATTATTTCAGAATTCTGCTCCTTTGAGAGAATCTGGAAACCTTCAATGTCACATTGATGCATTCCAATTTCACAAGAGATTTGAAAACTGAAATGGTTGCTGATTTGTAATTGTGCCTTTTGTCAATTTACATTGATTTCCATCATTTTAATCAGAGAGATTTTTATTTAAAATGTGATCTGGCTCCTTGGGATGCAAATGTATGTGCATTGAAATGCCTCGTTAGCTTTGAAAGAGCTGAAGAAGTGCTTGGTGGCTATTATGATCCTGCAATTTCAAAAGACCATAGAAATACAGGGTGAAATCTGCCCAACTCCTCAGTCAGCTGAATATATATTTATTGGTAAATTGGAAGAAGTTCTCTTGAATGTAGGAAAGTAATAAAATGACAGCTTTAATGGCCTTTGCACCTCTTGCTGGAAAGCTTTTTTCTGATGTTGCCATCAACAGGTGAGAACTAAGAGCTTGTTAGCTGCTATCTGAAGTAGAAAATTTTCAAAGCAGTGCTGATGACGCACACAAGCTGTCAACGCTGCAGTGTGATTGCCTTATTATGGCCAGGGGGCTGGTCTGTGGCAGATGGAACCATTTACACCCTGCTGGTTGCATAACACAACTTTAGAGAGCGACAGGAAGCCAGCACTTTGCAGTGTCACCATGGCTGAAGATTTAAAGTTACAGCAATCCACATTCAGTCTGAAAATGCCACGGAGTTCAAGGCAGGTTCCTCTACAATATCTATATTTATACATGTATACATAGACGCATAACTTCAGGTCAGTTAAGATAAAAGCAGAATAAAATAGTGCTCTTCATGTAATGTGTTTCATTTGAAACTCATAACAACGACTTTCACTTAGAGAGGTGCTTCATAGCTCCACAATAAGCAACATAAATGCTGAACCACATTAGATTATCATAGGCTTAGTTAGAAAGAAATGAACATCTTAAAATTAAAAGCAAAGAGAGAAAGAATTCTGGAACTTAGGACCTTGATGTCTAAAGGTTTAACCACCAATGCAGAGCGATTAAATTTAGGGTTGAGCAGAATTAAAGAAGATCAGGTATTTCATCAGATTATGGGGCTGGATGACATCATACTTACAAGAACAAGTTTGAAAACAAGGTGAGAATTAAATAAAAAGTGAGGAGGTGCTTAAATCAGGAACTATGTCGCAAAGAGCAAAGCATGAAAGGGACTCGGTGCATGTTAGAACATGGAGAGAAGATGATCAGCAGCAGTGTGGTGCAATCAACAATATTAACAAAGATGTGCATGAAGGTTTCAGCAGCAGATGAGCTGAGGCACAATAGCTTAGCTGTAGTAGAGGTGGTATTAACTCTATCGGGAGCTGACAGACTGAGCTTTTAGCAAAATAGCAAATGCAGATGATGGCACTGATTAAAGGGAGAAATACCATCCAAGAAAAGGGTTAAAGCAGAAAGGAATCCTTCAAATGCTGATTATTTTCCAGCCCTCCAATTTTCTCCCCCTCCCTCACTTGTAGCTCCTTCACCTCTTGGTTCACTTCTTGCGTGAATGTAATATTTTTCACAGCACTTGCCAAACAAAAGGGCAGAGCAGTTTTTACTGATTACTAATTCACAACCATTGGCAGTAGTGCCTCACATTTACCCCTCAATTAATTCCACAAGTTGACTTCGTATTTCCTTGCTGTTTATGGAGTTTGCTGTGTCAGAGGCGAGAGATTTAAAAGGGACATTGGGGCAGCTTCTTCACACAAAGGATGGTGCATATTTGGAACGTTGAGGAGGGCACATTATCAACATTTAAAATCCATCTAGATAAATACATGGATAAGAGAGGTTCGGAGGTCTTTGGGCCAAACATGGGCAGGTGGGACTAGCTCACTGAGCAAAACAGTCAGCATGAATGAGTTGGGCCAAAGGGCCTGCTTCCATGCTGTGTGATGCTAAATTAACTGCTGTATGTTCCATTGTAACAAAGAGACCATACTCCAATATATTTAATTAGTAGTAATTTGAGACATTCTGAGATAATTAAAAGTGCCACAGGAATGCACCTCTCTTTCTTTCGAAGGGTCAAAGACACTAGCATCTCTGAAAATTACTTTCCCAGCTCTTTATTGGGTGTCCATGTCAAAAGTCAAGAGATCATTTGGTTCAGGAATTTTGCACAAATAAGTTCAATCCTTTCCTTGCAGAGAATGCATCAAAACAAAAGATAAGGCTGGATCTGACTGCCATGCTTTGGCCTGGAGCCCAGGGCTCCCTCTGATACTCCAGTAAGTCATAAGCACATTGGCCAGAGTCTAAGGCTGAAACCTGGACTTTTGTCAGACTCTTTGGTTCAGGAGGTTTAAACTGCTTTCATGTACCATGCTGTTTCAAAGCCCAGCAAATCCTATTTAAAATATATATACCCATCAACTGCTCTGAAAAGGGATTAATAGGAGGTTGGACGTATATTTTCATGGGATCCTTCAGACATCAGAATGGTTAGGAACATGATAATCTATTTGAAGAATAAATTTTGGCCAGGAAACCAGAGAGAACTCTTGTTCTTCACAGTGCTATGGAATCTTTCAGTACCACCTGCAACACTGGGCAGGACCGTAAGTTAACATCTGATCTACAAGGCAGCTACTGTGACAGGGCAGCACTTCCTCACCATTGCAGTGGAGCAGAACTCCAGCTTTCTGTCTTATTTGGAGCAGAGAGTGAGGTGCCACTGATGAACCAAATCTGACAGTAAGGTGACAAAATATAAACTGCTGGTCAGCTGCCATTCAACAAGAACACATTTGGTAATCCTTCCTTCTAGAGGCTAATTAAACAGTGTCATTCCTATTTCAGTTTTGAATGAAGCAACATTATACTGTGCAGAGAGAGCACAGCTTCCCTGCCACAAAGTTCCAGATTTTGGCTGTAATGCTGTAGGAATGGTCAGTACAGAGGCAACATGTAGAAAAACAGAGGTGGACTTGCATTTGAATAACTAGCTTGTGCATCAGGGCAGTTCAATGTTCAACAGAAGGCATCTCAGCCATAAGGAGTGCATTACAAGAAGGGAAAGTGGAACAGATATTAATTCTGCGGTCTCTGTGGGTCCACTTCTACTTCAAAGGAGTTCCTTAACACACTGCCCAAATAATTACACTGAAAAGTCATTACTCATTTCAGCTGGAATTAATTGACAGTAATTTGTGCAGAATATTCCTGAGTACAGCACAATTCAGTATCAATGGCATAGATGGAAATAAATGCAACAACAAAATATGTTGTCTGAAAAGGAGTCAATTACACAATACTGCTGTAACTTGTACAGAAACAACTATTTATTGTGAAAAATCCATCAGGTAGTTATGAAAAGTGCAGAGGCACATAAATATCACAACGGATATGAATCAGATCTTCTAGTGATATTGAACAAGCTAGTGTGAAAGTTCTCATGAACATAAAGTCACCATATTCAAACCTGGGAAGCCTACGACTGGCTTCATATTATGCTACTGATGTGATAGGTTGTCCCAAAAAGATGAATGGACTATGAGCAGAAAGCAATGGAATTTGGTCAGAATGGAAGAAAACAAAGGAGAGATTTTTTAAACCAGGGAGTGTAGTGAGGTGAAGTAGTTTACAAAACGAGTTCCAGGGAGCAATGCTACAATAGGCTGATAGTGAAGAGGGCAGAGAAAGGTGCAGGCATTAACTTGGAATCACAATATGATTGGGTAGGATGTGTGTCTGAAAAGGCTATCAGAATAGGACTGAATGGAGAGACTAGAAAATGAAGAGTTGAGGTATTGAGAGCCAGGTATATCAGCTGATAACTTTAACAACAGAAATCTCAGTGTAGCGGGTGGGTCAGAAACTGAAGGAAAGGGACTGGAAAAGGGACCACTGAGTAATGGACACACAGTGAGAACAAGGAAACACTCAGTTCTGAGAGCCAAAGAGAAGGGATAATTTGTGAGGAGGGAAGGGTCAAAAGTGAGCTTCTAAAGAAAAAGGGAATTACACAGCAGTTTTGAAATCAGTGTTAACAAAATCTGAAATAACAATGTTAGCAGACATGACCCGCTGAGTTCCTCCAGCACCTTTTGTGTGTTGCTCTAGATTCCAGCATCTGCGAGCTCAAGCCCTTTAATCATGGTCTGTCATTAAATGGCAGGCATGGTACTGTAACGGTTAGCGTGATGGTTTACAGTGCCAGCCACCCAGGTTCAATTCCTGCTGCTGTCTGTAAGGAGTTTGTATGTTCTCCCCGTGTCTGCATGGGTTGCCTCCGGGTGCTCCAGTTTCCTCCCACATTCCAAAGACATACGGGTTAGGAAGTTGTGGGCGTGCTATGTTGGCACCAGAAACATGGTGACACTTGCAGGCTGCCCCCAGAACACGCTACACAGAAGATGCATTTCACTGTGTGTTTCGATGCTCATGTGACTAATAAAGACTCCTTATCTTACAGCAAGTAAAATTAACAGAATGTTATCATTCATTAGTGGAGGAATTGAATATGAATGCAGGGAGATTGTGCTTCAGTTATGTAAAGCATTAGTGAGATTACATCTGGGGCACTGTGTACAGTTTCAGTCTCCTTATTTAAGGAAGGATGTTAATGTGTTGGAAGCAGTTCAGAGAGAGTTTGCCAGATTAATACCTAGAATGAGTAGGTTGTCTCATGAGGAAGAGTTGGCCAAACCAGGAAAGTGTCCACTAGACTTTAGAAAAGTGAAGGGACTTGATTGAAACATATAAGATCCTGAGGAGTCATGACAGGGTGGATCTAGAGGTGATGTTTCCTCTTGTGGGAAAATCTAGAACTGTGGATCGCTGTTTAAAATAGAGGATTGCCCATTTAAGATAAAGATAGGATGATTTTCTTTTGCTCTCAGACAACCATTGGAACTCTCCAAATATTTTTAAGACGTAGGTAGATGTTTGATAAGCAAATGGACGAAAGGTTAAAGCAGATGCAAATGCAGAGTTATGGATGGAATCTTTCAGCCACCGGGAGATGTTTGTTGAGGAGGATCCTTGTGATGATTTACCTTGTGGCAGAGAACATGAAGACCCCTCTGTAATTACTGCAATCAGACCTCTCCATTCTTGAAGAGGATCTCAATTGCACTATCTCTGGGGTCTCCTGGAATGCTCTCCTCTTCCCAGATGGTAGATAAGGTCAGGAATTTGCAATGGAAGTACTTCCCTACCTTGTTTTAGAGCCTTGGGTGTTTTTCAGCTGTCATGGCCTTTTCAGCCTCCTGCCATGCTGGGCTGGAATGGAGATTGCATTAAATACTGTGCCATGCGAAGGATCCAAAGGCATTTGTGTCAAAGATAGAGTCTCAGTTGAGAGATCTTTAATGTGTTCTTTCCAGTGAGCACTGATTGCCTTTCTCTCATTGATAACCTCTTCTCCATTCTTGGCTTTTGGCAGATGAATCTTTGCTGTTTGGATCATAGATAATTGGGAGGTTAAAATGGGCAAATCTTG
This sequence comes from Rhynchobatus australiae, assembly GCA_034780895.1. Classification (NCBI taxonomy): domain Eukaryota; kingdom Metazoa; phylum Chordata; class Chondrichthyes; order Rhinopristiformes; family Rhynchobatidae; genus Rhynchobatus; species Rhynchobatus australiae. The sequence goes on from JAUZTB010000073.1 coordinate 31,014,184, forward strand.
CTATGTTGTTTCCTAATGAATCACAAGGAGGGTCAGCCTAATGACTCTCTCAAAAACAGAGAAGATAATCAAAAACAATCTGCAACTGCTATTAAACTGCATACTGGGTCACAAATCAACATCTGTTTTTCAGTCATTGCATCCAACTCCAATTGTGAGTGACCAGCTGGCTATCACTGTTGATGGGATCATACCATGATATCAACATTCTCCCAGTTTGGCTACAAATTATATCAAAAAAGTGGTTACTTGGGCTATATTGAATTTTACACAGTGAACCCACTTAACTGTGTGTCTTATGTTTAATAGACGTTTTCAAATTGTGCATGGTATTTTGTACTTCTGAAGACTCATTTTTAATCTTCATGTAACCTTTTTCTCTTTTCATTTCTTCAGATATTTTATACAGGCTGGTCATTTTGCCTTTTTCCTAATGATGAAATATTAATATTTTATAAACTAGTCATTGTAACTAGACGTACCTTCAAGTTATGAACATCAGAGCTGGAGCAGGGACACAGCTGCCCCGCCCACTCTACCAATCAGTGAGACCATGGCTGATCCGGTGGGTGAAGTCTACTTAGATCATAAGCAGTGTCAGTGTTTGAGGACGGATACTTGTGATTCACAGTGCAATTTAGTAATTTTACATTGCTATTAGCCTTTGCAGGTGCTTTTTGCTGGTGAAGCCACTCACCGGACATTTTATTCTACCACCCATGGTGCCTTGGAATCGGGACAAAGGGAAGCCGATCGCCTGAGAGACCACTATGGGCTTCACATCTCCAGAAATCCAAAACTTTAAAACTTCATTCATCATTCTAAAGGCACACTTATCATCTGTCTTTTATAATTAAACTTCTTAGGTAGTCCAAGTATCTAATCTAAATTTAGCTGCAAGTTGAAATGATTAATTATTATTGAATGCTTTTAATGAATTATACTGCTGCACACAGACTGTCTATTCATGGTGATACAAGAGGCCAGATGCTGGAATCCAGATGAAGGCTGTTGACCCAAAACATCGAATATCCATTTTCCTCCACAGATGCTGCCTGACTCGCTGAGTTCCTCCAGTTTTTTGTGTGTTGCTGTGTATTCATGGGTTTCAGTGTTTAGATACTGGAAACTTTGTACAATTAGGCAGCCCAGCAAAACAGGCTGTCCCTGGGTAATGAATGGGTTCTGGTTTTACAGATATCCATAAGTCGACTTTGTCCACAAGTCAAAAATACACAAAAATCACTCGATATGGTAACCATACCTCCACAGTGTTGTAATGAATGGCATCAGACACACATGAGACTGATAAGAAAGAACAATTACTAGAAGTCGAGAGAGAGAGAGAGGAAACTAGTTTTGCTATTTGTAGGAATGCATGTATAATGTATGTATGTCAAACTTTTAAATTTCAATGATATTATGGGAGCTTGTTTTTGTGAATGGATATCTATAAGTCAGGTG